>CAUYPK010041554.1:0-39949 GCA_963574355.1 Loris lydekkerianus
AATAGATCTGCCATTCAATCCTATAATTCTTCTACTAGGTATATACCCAGAAGACCAAAAATCACATTATAACAAAGATATTTGTACCAGAATGTTTATTGCAGCCCAATTCATAATTGCTATGTCATGGAAAAAACCCAAGTGCCCATCGATCTATGAATGATTTATAAATTGTAGTATATGTACACCATGGAATATTATGCAGCCTTAAAGAAAGATAGAGACTTTACCTCTTTCATGTTTACATGGATGGAGTGGAAACATATTCTTCTTAGTAAAGTATCTCAAGAATGGAAGAAAAAGTATCCAATGTACTCAGCCCTACCATGAAATTAATTTATGGCTTTCATATGCAAGTATAGCCCAGGTATAACCTAAGAATATGGAGAAGGGGTAGAGGGAAAGGAGGGAAGGGGGAGGATGTGTGGACGGAGGGCGATTGGTGGGATTACACCTGCACTGCATCTTATAAGGGTACATGTGAAACTTAGTAAATATAGAAGATATATGTCTTAACGCAATAACTTTGAAAATGCCAGGAAGGCTATGTTGACCAGTGTGATGAAAATGTGTTAAATTGTTTATAAAACCAGTGTATGGTGCCCCATGATTGCATTAATGTACATAGCTATAATTTAATGATAAAAAAATAAATTAATAAAAAAAGTAAAAAATCCAATAATATCAACAAATCAAATAGTACAAAGGACATTTTCTGTATACGAACAAGTAATTATAAAGTTATATTTTTAGGTGTATTTTTATAAACACATTTTACAATAGCATTTAGGAATAAAGCCTACAAACAATCTGTAAGACATATATGGGGAAAATACATATGGTATGTGTATTAAATACATATTATATATAGTGATACATGTATGCATGTATGTATATATCACTATATATCTCTAAATACATACATATTATAACATCCTAAATTATCCATATTATATATATGATCCATATAGATACATATTATATATACATAACATATTATTATATAAGATTTAAAAATGCCAAGTGTCATAAAAATTTATGTTTTCAAGACAGTTTCATTAAAAATTGCAAAGAAGATTTTCTTGGAATTTAAATATAAAATACAAAAGAGATTTGAAAAGAACCAACATAATTTTTAAAATAAACTTTTTAATGAAAGTGTAACATATAGCAATGTATACACTTTGCTTGGATAAAGCTGAATGACATTGTAACTAAACTAACCAGAAAATCACCCGAAAGATTGAGTATGGGTCATTATTAAGACATCGTCGACCACCTTCAGCTTCTCTTCCACTGGCTTTCTCCATAAATATAGCCACTTTCTGCCTTCTAATACCATGTTTTTTGATTTTCCTATTTTTGAACTATAGTATATTTAAGTGGTATAATCAGTCATGTATTATTCCACATTTGGCTTCTTTTCTTCAATATTCAGCTATGAAGTTCACCCATAATTTAGGTATAATAGAAGTTCATTTATTTTCAATGATATGTAGTTTTCCTTTTTTCTATTATACTGCGATGTGACCATTTTACTAGTGATAGATGGTTTTGTTTCATGTTTGGGATCATTACAAACCATACTACTGTGAATGATCTTATACATATCCTTGGTCTACACATACACACACTTCATACCACTTTTGTGTATATTATATATGTAGGGATGAAATGGGATTTTCAGGTCATGAAAACAACTATGTTTAACTTCAGTAGGTACCAAACACATTTTCAAAGGTGTTTTACCAAGTTATAGCTCCAGTTGCAGAGTTTGTGTTGTTTATAAATATGCCAACACTCGACATTGTTACTCACTTTAATTATAGCCCGTCTAGCTGGGCCTGGTGGTTCATGGGTATAGTCTCAGAATTGGGGGAGGATTATTTGATCCCCAGAATTCAAAACCAGCAATATAGTGAGATACTATCTCAATTTTTTTTTTTCAAAAAACATTAAAAGAAATCATTGCCACTCTGGTACAGATCTGGTGGTATGTAGTCTATCATTATATCATTACGGTGGATACTAGGGAAGTTGACAACTTTTTAATTGATGGTTTGCATATTCTATTTCATGGAGTATATCTCCAAGTCTTATTCATTTACTGTTTGGTTGTCTGCTATTTGCTTATTTCATGTCAGAGCAAGGTTCCTTGTGATTTTGAGCAGTTACAATTTTTTTTTTCAAGTTAAGTAGAGCAAACTAAGTTATTTACTATGAACTATTTTCTGCATTTGGGTCAGAAGCATGCAAATCAAAGTTACATCTAATGCGGAAATAAAATAACTGACTTGTACAAAGGGTACTCATGCATTTAATCATTAGTAAGGAGATGACAGCACAGCTGGTGCCAGAGGGCTGTAGTTAGAGCCAGCAGAGGATGCATTGATTGTAGGAGCTTCATCAGAAAGGCATAAAAGGTAGTAGATTATATGAGCACTCCCCGTCTGGCCAGGTAAACACAATTATAATATAATGACAAGCTTGTAGAAATCTTACTACATGAGAGATGGACTACGAGTGAAACTCTTCTAAAAACGCATGATTCAGAGGCGGTACATAGAATTTCACGTTTTTCTGACAAGATTTAGTTGACTTCACTGGTCAAAAGATGATTATAGATTAGGTAAGTGCTAATTCCAAAAGAGTGGTCTCTAACACAGTAACCGTGGGAAGGTTTGTATTTAATATCCATGTAAGAATGACTCCTCTTTAACTTAGTACCCTTCATTTAACCCAGTATCAAATTCTATCATCTTTTCCTCCTAAATCTACCCACTTCTCAGCCCCTTCACCCTCCCCACCCTGGTCACAGCCATACTGGTTCTCTTTTGTACATTGATAATCTCTTAACTGGCCTTCCTTTTTCTGTTTTCGCCTCTAGCTTTCCACCAGCCTATTGTCTGTCTTGCAACCAGAGTAACTCTTGTAAAGCCAATCAGATCCCAGTGACAGGCTCAAGTCCTTCTGTGTTTCCCCTCTCACGCATGTAAAATGCAAAGTGCCTGCTGGGGCATGCAGGCCTGGCACTCTGGTCTTGCCCCCACCAGGCCGTCCTCCCACCCTGGTTTAGTTTCACTGAGCATCTTGACATTCCTTAAAAGGATCACGCAAACTTCATCCTGAGACCTTTCTTTACACCTAAGAGATCACAGACCTGTCTCCACACAGCCCCTATAAAGATAAATAAAGGCAGCCTTGGTTCAAGCAGTCAGGGTTGATTTTATTCAGTAATAACTACTGCAATAGAGAAGAGATTCCAGCATGAACCAAGGTCATCTGCACAGAAGTGAAGGGTAGGACACATTTAAAGGCTGGGATATGCTGAGGGAAACCTCCCTGGGCCATCAAGGGGGTTGGTTCTTTCACTAGCCATCTGGATGTGTTAACTGGAGCTTGTCCACAAAAAAGAAACAAACTTTCTCATATCGTTAAGACGGTCGTGGGGCAAACTAAGCTAAGTGCCCACCCAAGTTAGACTCTTACTCCCGTGAAGAGGAAATGGGAGAGTTGTCTCCCTGAATGTTTGCATGCCAAGGAAACAGATCTCAGGTCCTAGGGAAGATAGTTCCAAGGGGCAGAAGAGTTACTTCTTAAAGGGGGGTAGAAAAAAGATTTGTAATTGCCAGTTTCCTAAAGTAACTGATTTCATAGGGGTTCGTGGATCTGCGTGTTACTAGGTTTTGGCTGGAATGAACAGTGAATTCATTTTACTGTTTCTCGTAGCAGCATTGAATTTCCTAAGGCAGGGACTTATGGGGGCTGTAGTATCAGCCCTGAGCGGTTAGAAATGATGCTGATTGTGTTCACATCTCTTATTATAAATGTGCACAACAACACTCTTAATGTACATGGGTGGAGATGTGGAGATCATTTGTGCCGTCAACCTGTACCAGGCGTCCTCAAACTTTTTAAAGAGGGGGCCAATTCACTGTCCCTCAGACCATTGGAGGGCCGGACTATAGTTTAAAAAACAAACAAACAAAAAAAAACTATGAACAAATTCCTATGCACACTGCACATATCTTATTTTGAAGTAAAAAAAACAAAACGGGAACAAATACAATCATACAGCCTCATGTGGCCCGCAGGCTGCAGTTTGCTGATCCCTGCGACTTTGTCAGCTGAAGTTGAAGCCTACTCAGTAAGAGGGTTCAGAGGAGCTTGACCAGAGGTTGGTCAAAGACCAGGTCATTGTCACCCCCACCGATGACACACTCCCTGTATTCACTGAGGTCTCCAATCTCATCATCAGTCCAGTGAGGCCTTCTGTGCCTATTCTATCTGAGACAACACTTGGCCATCACTTTCTGTATCCTCAAGCAACTATTCCTTGTCCTCCAGAACAGGCACATGTATTTGTTATATGTCTGTCACCATCACCTTTCATTAGTATATAAAGCCCAAGAAGGATTTTATCTTAGTCATGACAGAATATTAGGGACTCGATAAATATTTGTTGCTAAAATTTTATTATGAAAAAATATTTATTTAGAATTGATTGTCTATATAGCACCATGATTCTCCCACCTGGAATATAGAGTTAAGTGAGCTAGTCTTAGCCTTTAAAGAGCTCCTGGCTTAGTGGAAGAAAAAAAAATCATAAACACAAATTATGGCATGCTAGGGAGATACTTGTGGAAAATTAAGTACAGAATCCTAAGGGAATTCTGAAAATTGGGCAATAATCTCTTTTGGTAGAAGGAACATTTCAGGTAAAACTGTTAAACACGGGTTGATTTTCTGATTAATGGCTTGAAAGGGAAAGCAAGTGTATGTGAATTTTATTTCCAGTAAAATTTGGCATACTTTTCAAAATGTTGTTTTGTGAAGATGGACTTGTTTTAGTCTTTCCTATTAAAAAAGCTCTTGGTATGAAAATGAGACAATTGGTAGCACAGTGGAATTAAAGACTTCACTCTTATGCTCAGGGTAGTTTTCTTTCCCTTTTTGACTTCCAGGGAGGACCTGGTATTTCAGTAAGCAACATGCTTGCATTTCTGGTAAGCTTTGGGATTACCTGAAGTTACCTTTCCTTTTCTTTTCTTTTTTTTTTTTTTTTTTTTTCGTTTTTCTTTTCTTTCACAAATCACCACGTGGCTGGGTCTGAGAAAGATGACTGTAACACCCATAAGTAAAAGGAGGAAACCCATCATTCAGGCTACAAGTTCTTATCATAGTTCCATCTTTACTCCACAAGGTACCTCTTGACACAAGAAAAATATTTATAATTATAAATATTTATAATATATAAATACATTGATATAAATCTATTGTACATATATACATTAATATTGTATCAAAAGAATGCTACTATAAACAGATAGACAGGATTTTATAAGCATGTGTATTTTGTAGGGCATTCTCTTAATAGTCTGTATTATATTTATAGCATCAAAGGAGTGTTAATACAGTCTTGCATTTTAGAAAGGGAAATAGTCATTGCATTGAATAAAGTCCTGTGATGAGAGTCCTTAAAATAAAATTCTGTCTATACTGGAAAATTACTCAAGGCCCAGTGCTAATTATGGATCAAATTTTCATCTTGGACAATGAAGTACACATTATTAGTCTGACCGAAGAAGTCTGTACCAATCAAGAGAACTATAGTTCTTTTAAAAACATTTTTAAATAAGCCATATTTCTAGATGATCATTTGTCATAAAATATCTCACTAGCTGGTTATTTTTTTCTGGGCTTGTAGGGTGATGTTAATGATACGTAGTGACACTTCATTCTGGCATAGATCATTATTCCTATTGATTTAAAGTAATGCTGTCACAACGACTTCAGCCATTGAATTTCAATCATAAACTTTATTCAGACAACATAATTGATCATTAATGTTCACATTTCCTTTAGGCTCCCTGAAAATTATTTTTTCCCTTATTTTACGTTAATAGTCTAAAATCATTACCAGAACTAAGAGGTTAATATTTCATGCAGTATGGTGGACAACCAGTGAGGGATGACCGTGAAGGCCAGTAGAAAGAACAGTTGACTTTGAATACAGGGGAGTTGGATTTTATGATATAGATTTCAACAAGATGACAAATGTTCTTCATGGCTCACCACTTCTAAACTGGGGAAACTACCTGTGCCACACCAGCAGCTGTGAGAAATGATGTGAACAAATGGGTTAATTTATATGAAGAGGTTTGCATTCTTCTCAAAGAAGAGAATCCTGGCATGAATTCAAAACACCGATGTTCCAAAGTAATTAGTTTCACTGGCCCCTGGAGCTAGAATATTCATGCATCACTATCAAACTAGACACTCAGAAGCTATTTACTACTGCTATAAAAATAAATTATGCTGATTCCAATACACCCCGAGACCTTTTGGACCAAAATGCTCTGTGTTTTTAAAGTACTTGGATTCTATTTTGTAAAACACAAACTTATAATTTTCTAAGAATTAGTTCTTAGATGAGAGTTTAAATTCTGAATAAGTTTGTCCAAACGTAAATAAAACATTTACAATTTCAACATACTAATCGTGTGTAAACACATCTGCAAAAAATCAGATTTCCAAGGTTTTGTTCTATCTTTGAAGAAACATTTCTCATTAAGCATCGAGTACTTTTGAGTGAGCCTTTAGCATAGCGTCCAACCTTGTTTTCAGTCTTTGTAAACAACATTTAAAAATATCTGGGGCCATTCTCTTTAACTTTTATGCCTTTTCTCAGCAATTTTATTACTATTATTATGAGATTTCTTTTATACTTTCATAATGAGTATATGTTGAATATCGTTACATATAATTGTTTTTATTCTTGTATTTAAGATTGTTTGCTTAGAACATATGGTTAGAAGTAGAATTTTACTGGTTCATAAGCATTACAATTTTAAAGATATTTATTTATTTATTTGAGACAGAGTCTTGCTCTGTCACTATGCTGATGCATAGCTGTCAATTATTTTTATTTCAACCTTGGGTGCCTGGGCTTGGGTGATCCTGCCGCAGGAATGTGCCGTACTTGACTAATATTTTGTATTTTGCAGTAACAGGGTCCCCTAATGTTGCCCAGGCTAATCTTGAACACATGGCCTCAATAGATCCTCCTGCTTATTCTCCCAAAGTGCTGGGATTACAGGTGTTAGCCACCATACCTGGAGAAAGCTTTTTTAAAAAATCTGCTGAATTGCTTTGTAAAAGGGTTGTACCAATTTATATGGCCGTGGTCCGTGCATGAGAATGCCCATTTTCATTGTACTTCCATTGCATTGTCAAAATTTAAATAATAAAAAAAGTACTGTCCATAAAAGTAAGGCAAATGAAACCGAAACAAAAACTGATGACTCTCAGTATGTACAGAAAGAGTCCTGTGAAAGGGATCACGCTATCTATTTTGGGAGATTGGGGATCATGCATGTATCCGAACCTGTCTGAAATCTGGTAAAGAAGGAGTAAGAAAACAAGTGTGGTACAGGCCAACAAAATGCCAGGTAGGAAATGACACCACATATTTTGGAAGTCAAAAGGGGTATGGATGAAACGGAATACTGCAAGTCAGCAAGGCAGATCTTGCTGGGAGCATGAGTTTGGTAGGGGTAGGATGGACACAGTCTCACAGGGGGAGGATAAATTGAAGGTGTTAGCAAGAGATTTTCACCCACCCTAAGGCCACTCCCCAATCCTAGGCAGCTGGGCAGCCGCCTATCTCACTACCTGCAAGAGCACAGAGGTTCGTTGGGTAGAAAAATTGAATTAGAGACGCGGTACTGACTGACACCCAAAGAATAGCAGGAAAGGAAGAGAGGTTGGCACTAAAAACGAGCTAAATCTAAATCCTCTTCATATATAACATCATGAAATCGTTAATGTTCTAAATTGAAAACTCGAGTCATGGGAGGGTAACCCTATTACTTATAATCAAGTAGGTGAGTATCACAAAAATAGCTAAAGATATGAGGGGAGAGGGATTAAGGGATAAAGACGGGTGAGGAAGGGGTCAATTATTTTTTATTATAGTGAGACTTTCAAAATGTGCATGTATTAGATTAAAACCTTCTGCACAGAAAATTAAACATAGTGATAAGGGACACTCGTCTGAATGAAGGGACCAGCATTTGTAATACAGCAGAGAGCACGTGGCTCCTGAAAACTGGGACAGGGAGGGAGCCTCACACAGGCGCGGCTGCTGGAACCCTTCTGCAGAGCAGAGGGAGAGTCGTTGTTTTTAACAGTCAGAAATCTCTGATTTCTTATGTTTTCTTCCAAATAGAGAGGGCTGTGATGAGGTTAACCAGGTGAGGCCACCTGAATATATAGGTATATAATCAATCATTTAATACTGAAATCTGGAGTAGTCACTAGAAATAACAGCTCAGCGGTACTTGTGTGTGTGGGGGGGGGGAGGGGGGGGCTCTTCTTACTGTGCAGGCTCAAGGTAACCCCTTTCTCCATAACTCATGTTTCCCTGTATGCCCTCACTGTGCATCTGCTTCAACCAATGTTTACAGAGCAGCCTCTCTGGAAGAAGGGGGGCTCCTCTTTTCCGTACTATTTTCCTTATTTGCATGTGCTTTTCATCACAATGTCATTTGATAAAGCAAAGGATCTATTTCCAGAGAAATCAAGAATGGCATGTGTGCAGAACGGCTTTGATCTTTGATTCTCATAATGCCCCAGAAGCTATTTTTTCTTGTAGTGAAGAGAATACTAACCATTCTGCAGTTGATCCTGTTTCCTCTCTATGTTCTGACCGACTTTACCATTCTTCTTTAATTTAACCCGTTCTGCTGCTGCCAGAAAACTGGGATGCTATTCCAAACTTCTTATTAAGTAGATTTCTCTTTTTAAAAGTGCCTTGTTCCACACTTTAAATTTATCATTTCACTACAGCTTTATAACAGGGAATTTATATAAAATTAAAACTATATTCTAAATGTCTGTCTCTAGTATTTTTTATGATTTTGAGTATGCATAAGAATGTACCCAAGAGGCTTATTTAAAATACAGGTACCTGTGCTTCCCTGAGTTTCTTAGCAGAACTGGAGTGGGGTCTGGGATGCCTGCATTTGTAACAAGAACCCAAATGTAAGCAGATTGAGAACCACATTTTTAAAAACATTAGTTTAAGCACAGTTTTTCTTTTGTGTGTGAAAAGGTGACCTGGTATTTTTTATCTAGAAAGTGTAGCCATACTTACAATAACCAATTTATCTAGCACAAATATTTGTGGATATCAAATCCATGAGGGGTAATAGAAATAAACACTTTTATTTCCAAATTATTGAAATACAAATTTAGGCTAGGAGAAAAACAACACCAGGATTCAGAAACCCTATAGAATCCTTTAAAATGAAGAGGAGAATAAGGATTATCTGATATTTATCAAACAATTTAATATTTGCCTAACAAATGAAATATAATTGGGGATTTAAGAGAGCTCAATGTAATAGAATTTTTTAGAGATTATCTTCATTTCCTAAAAGCTATTAAGAGAAGATATAACTAGTGCTAATTAAAGCTGAAGTAATTTGAAAGATACAAAATGGGAAGAATGCATAATATAAGTTAATTTTAATGATTAAGGAAAATTTTACATGCTGCTACTAATTGTGATGTTTATTATGCCTGGTTGAACCCAGAGAAATTTTCTCCATGTTTCTCACATGATTTGAAATATCTTAATCCTTTTTAAAAAACAGTGAGCCTTTTGGGCTAAATTTATAAGAAGGGAACAGAGTGATTCTGTTAATCGCGTCAGCTACCTCTTTTGTTAAAATGCCAGTATAGTCTGGGAAGCATCCCAGCAAAAAATTATCCATACGTTTGGTTCTTTGTTGATTAATTCCAAAGCACTATGATTAGAGTTCAGTTTTGCATGGTATTGTCTAGCTTTGAAATCAAATCAATTTCAGTTTTCAATCTGGAGGCAACCGAAATTCAGTGTTGATTTCTTTTCTTTGGATAATGTGAGCTTTATGTCATGAAATACTTACTAGGCAAAATTTTAAATTGTATCATTTGATTTTGGTGACAAAGTAAATAACCTGATAGGTGAGAAGAACATGGTCTTAGAAGACACAGCCAACTGCACAGGATGGATCTCATATGGGAACAAATTAGAGGTGATAGTTTCACTTCCATAAAGGCTGTGAGGAGTCTTGGCTTCCAACCTGCTCTCTGGACAGTGTCTGAAGGTATGCCATCTCTCATGCTCTGTTATGCATCCTAGTCTTTTAGAAGTTCCTAGTTTTTTCAAGATCATGAGGATGTTCAATTTTCATTACCTAGATAGTAGACCAAATTTTCTAGTTCATTAAAAACATAAGGGTCAGAGAAGAAATAAATAAGAGACTGGAAAAACTATAGAAAAGATCAGCAAAATTAAAGAGTTGGTTTTGTGAAAAGCCAAATGAAATTGAAAAACCCTTAGTTAGACTATAAAAAAGAGAGAATACTCAAATGAATAAAATAGAAAACTTTAGAAAAAGGAGACATTGTAACTGATGACACAGAAATATAAAAAATCATAAGAGACTTCCACGAACAACTGTTTGCTAACAAATTGGACAACCTAGAAGAAATGAATAAATTTCTAGAAACTAACAAGACTAAATTATGAAGAAACTGGAAATTGGAACAGACTAATATTAAGGAGATTGAGTTAGTAATTAAAAGTCTCCCACCAAGAGACCATCCTCTGGCAGTAGGCTGAGTCTTCTGAGCCCATAATCTCTCATCAGGTTATTTATTTTGTCATAGAACATCAAATGATACAATTAAAAATGTTGCTTATTAAGTATTTCATGACCAAAAGGCTTTTTAGCTCAATTCTATCAAAGAGTTCATAAAAGACTAATACCAATCTTTCTCAAACTCTTCTAAAAATTTGAAGACAATACTTCCAAACTTCACAAGGCCAGCATTACCAAAACTAGACAAGACACTACAAGAAAATAAAACCACAGGCCAATGTCACATGCAAAAATCCTCAGCAATATATCAGCAAAGCATGTTCTATAGTACATTAAAAGGATAGCTCACTATGATCAAGTGGGATTTATCCTTGGGATGCAAGGACAGTTCAACATGAACAAATCAATAATAAATGTGATTAACCATATTAACAGAATAAAGGGAAAAATTGTATGAATATCTCGATAGATGCAGAAACAGCATTTGACAAAATTGACACATTTCATGATAAAAACTCTCAACTTTCAAAAAAAGTAGGTATAAAAGGAATTTACTTTAGCACAATGATGGCTATATTATGACAGTCCCACAACTAATATACTCCATGAGAAGTTGAGGGCTTTTCCTCCAGGAATAGCATTTTTATACACTGACAAAGAACTATCCAAGGAAGTCATGAAAATAATTCCATATGCAATACCATAAAAATGCTTAGTTGTAAATTTAATCAAAGAAGTGAAAGATTTGTTTATTGAAAACTATGAAACATCAATGAAATAAAATTCATGGTACAAATGAGTGAAGAGATATTTTATTTAATTATTTATTTATTTATTTATTTTTTTTTTAGAGACAGAGTCTTACTTTGTCACCCTTGGTAGAGTGCTGTGGCATCACACCTCACAGCAACCTCCAGCTCTTGGGCTTAGGCGATTCTCTTGCCTCAGCCTCCCCAGCAGCTGGGACCACAGGTGCCCACCACAATGCCTGGCTATTTTTTTAATTGCAGTTTGTCCAGGGCTATGTTAGAACCCACACCCTACTCACTGAGCTACAGGTGCCACCCAAGAGATATTTTATGTTCATGCATTAGAATAAGTAATATGGTTAAGCTGTCCATACCATCCAAAGCCATCTACAGATTAAATGCAGTCTCTATCAATATACCAATGTCATTCTTCATGGAAATAGAAAAAAAATCCTAAAATTCATAGAACCACAAAGACCCCAGGTCATCTTCAGCAAAAATAACTAAGCCGGAATCATCACACTAACAGATTTCATAATATACAATGAAATTATGGTAATCAAAACAGCATGGTACTGGCATAAAAAACAGATGCATCAACCAATAGATACCATATAGAGCCCAGAAATAAACTGATGGGCTTATAGTCAATTGATTTTTGAAAAAGATTTTAAGAACACACAATGAAAAAAGGACAGACTCTTAAATAAATGGTCTCAGGAACACTGGAAATCTACATGCAGAAAAATGAAGTCTAATTCTTATCTCGCCCCTTCTATAAGAATCAACTCAAAATGAATTAAAAACTTCTTCTTTTTCAAATTTATGGCTTTTATTTCTTTCTCATGCATTAATATTGAATAAAAGTGTTGATGGCAGTCCACTTTAGAAGTGAAGTGTGCAATATTTTATTGTTGAGTGTGATGTCAGCTGTCGGCTTTTCTAAGTACCCTCTTAGAGAAAAGACAGTTCTCTGCTATCACTACTTTTCTGAAGCAGTTATCATTGTGGGCATTTTTCTGTTTTGGTGGAGACGTGTATAGACTTATTTTTATTTATTTGTGAATGTTTGAACTTCATTGATTTTTCAAAAATAAAATCAATGTACATCTCCAGAAACCCCATGAGATTTTCATGTATTTGTTTTCTATACATGGATTCCAGTTCAAGTTCACATAGGATTTTGGCTCATACGCTCATGACAGATACTGACTGACAATTGGCCTTTCTTTTATTATCCTTGTCAGGTTTTTGTATCAAGATTATTCTTGCTTCATAAAATAATTTGTGATTCTAACCTATGAAAGAATCTGGAGAAGATACTATTTTTTCTTAAAATATCAAGAAGAACGCATCATTATAACTAGCTGTGCCTTTTAATAACATTAATTAAAAAATAGATATAGGTGAGTGTATAATTATCTATACAGTTATCTTATATATTTTCCAAGGTTTTGCTTATTCTTTTGTTAGTTTAATAAATTGTGTTTTCAAGGAATTTGTGTTATATAAATTCTTAATCTATTTTTCTAACATTGCTTCCAGTGTTTTTTTTTTTTTTTTTGTTTTGTTTTTTTCTTTTTTGAGACAAAGTCTCACTATGTTGCCCTCAGTAGAGTGCCATGGTGTCACAGCTCACAGGAACCTCAAACTCTTGGGCTTTAGCGATTCTCCTCTTGCCTCAGCCTCCTAAGTCGCCGAGATTACAGGTGCCCGCCACAACTCCCGGTTATCTTTTTGTTGCAGATGTTATTGTCGTTTAGCAGGCCCTGGCCAGGTGGGAACCTGCCAGTCCCGGTGTATGTGGATGGCTCCCTAACTGCTGAGCTATGGGCGCCGAGCCAGCTTACGGTGTTTTATTATTTTCCTTTTAATGTTTCAGTATATGAGATCTGACAAATAAGTTTGTGAACTCATCCTAGAAAAAGTGGTACCTGCCTCAGCCCTAAATGTCACTACGGTCACCTTCAAAGTACTCCCCTTGGTCATCTGGTGACCAGAGAGACAGTCAACAAAGAGATATGAAGCACTTTTTCTAGGGGGAGTTGTGAACTTAATTGTCAGACCTCACATATATGTGTGTGTACCACCTTGCTCATTTTGTTCTATTTGTGACAACTTTTATTTACTCTTTTATTTCCCTTTTCTGTATTCGTATTAATTGCTTACTTTTTTATTATTTCAATGTGTCTTTTCTACTGTCTGACTTGCTGTGACTTTGATTATCACTTTTTTAAAGGGTATTTCAGAAATTACAAAAGATAACCATATCTTATGACCATGTGCCTTAAATTAGATGTCTTTCCAGCTCTGGTACAATGTAAAAAGCCTGAATTAGCTTTAAACTCTACCTAATTTCTGTGCTTGTTTTGGCGGTAGTAGTGGCCATTTATTTCACTTACAGCGATGTGGTAAGCACCACAGTGGTTTGTGAACATCGTTACTGTAATCAGTTAGCAGGCTTTCATACTTTCCCTTTCTGCATTTGCTTTTTGCAGTGTTGCTTTTTGTACTCCCATTCTTCTACCTGGAATGATTTTTCTTTACATTATTCTGGGTTTATTTGCCTTAATTTCTAGGGAAACTTCTTTGCCAATGCCCAGTTTCACTAATACGAAGCCAAAACCAAATATAGTTTATTTTGTCTTTTTGTTTGTTTGTTTGTTTAGAGATAGACTCTCACTCTGTCGCGCAGGCTGGAATACAGTGGCGTCATCCTAGCTCGCTGCCTTCCTGAGCTCAAATGATCCTGCTTCAGCCTCCTCTGTAGTTGGGACTGTAGATAGGCACCCCCACCAAGCCTGCTGTTTTTTCTTTCTTTCTTTTTTTGTTTTTTTGTGTTTTTTTTTTTTTTTTTTTTGCAGGTTCAAAGCACACATTGCAGTCTCACCTTCCCAAGCTCCAGGGATCCTCCACAGCAGCTTCCAGAATAAGTAGGTCTGCAGGTGCACTCCACACTACAACTGGTTAGCTCCTTACTTTTTTGTAGAGAAAAGGTCTTTCCGTGTTGCTTAGCCCTCACGCCATTCTCCCACCTTGTCCTTCCAAAGTGCTGGGATTACAGGTGTGAACCACCAAGCCCAGGCATTTTGATTTTGAATGCTTACGATTTCTCTCCATATCCAGAAAACACACATTTTTCACTCACCAGACACTGAGAAAAGCAAAAGGTACATTGTATAGTTTATCACATAAAGATGATATTTTTTGAAACTAAGCTACACAGAAATGCATGTTCATATGAGTGTGTTGGAGTATAGCATCCAACAATTACTATGCATGAATTTAAATATTTAAGATTTAACTATATTTGGACTATTCTATTTTTTTCTGACAAAACAAAGTATTAAATACAAAGTTTAATTGTATTGTCTCCCTTCACCGAATAACACCTTTTAAGAATTTTTAAATGTATCCTTACATAGGATCAATATATAAAATGTATATTTCACATATGAGATCTAATAATTAAGTTCATAAACCCATCCCAAAAAGTATGCTACATCCCTCATTGCTGACAATCACTCTTCAAACTACTCCCCCTGGGAAGCTGTGCACCATTGCCAGTGCCTAGTCCACCCTTCAAAGCAATTTTGGTACTCTTTGATTGGAATAGCCATCAGAACTGGCATTGTAATACCCTGGGTATCATCAGAATGTCTTCCTTTCAATATTTCTTTTAACTTCAGGTGAAGAAAAAAGTCAGTGGGGGCCAGACCAGGTAAGTAGGGAGGGTGTTCCAATATGGTTATTTGTTTACTGGCTAAAAAACTCCCTCAAAGACAGTGCCCTGTGAGCTGGTACATTGTCATGACGCAAGAGCCAGACTTTTCTCATGCCAAAAATTTGAGGTTAAGATTTTCCTGTTTCTCCTCTATGTTTACTTGGTCTGCTGTGCTTTTCACGGTCAGCCAATGATTTTTATGCACAAGTCAACAGATTTTTGCAATGCATTTGTCAGTTCTGCTCATTTGGCTGCCCTGACTTCTCTGCATCAGCAACACTTTCTCTCCCCTGAGAAAAATGTTTAATTTATTTGTACACTGCTGTTTGCTTCATGGTATTATCCCCATAACCTGGGACTAACATGTTCCTGATTTCACTTCCAGTCTTGCCACATTTAACAAGAAATTTGTAAATGTTTCTTCCTTGCTCTGATTCAAGCGCCGACATTCTCATGACAGCACACAGAAAATGTGCAGCAACACTACTGAATGTCACTCAATAAGACACTGTCACAGGTTGTCATGAAGATAGCTGTGAGACACTGATACAGCAAGGTTATGAACCCTCACCGAGGTTATCAGACCTTACCGCACTGTGAATGTGAGTGAATGGTAGCAAGTTCATGAACTTAATTCTCAGGCTTTGTATATTCCAAAAGTGAATATACACGGTGGCCATAAAGTTCATGTGCAATTTAAAATAGACAACTATACATAGTTTTCAAAATAGTTGTCTATTTTAAATTGCACATGAACTTAATGGCCATCTTGTATAATTCACTTCTTTGAATTACACATACACACACACATGCGTACACATATACAATTAGATAGATACAGAGATGCATAAATAGTATATAATATTGTTTGGTCTTTTTAACTTATCAGATTTGTATCAATCTGTATTTATTGTCTACAACTTTCTTTTTCATTCTTATAATCTTAAGATCTGTCTCTATTGTATACTGAAATATTGTTTCACACCTTATTCCTTCCCTCCTTGGAAACTCCCTCTAGACTAACAAACTTGTAGAATATTGAGTGGAGTGTGAATTGGGGCTGAGTAGGTGTTCTCTCTGGTTCAGGAGAGTCCTTGGCCAGTTGTGCAAGTCTCGGTCATTCTTAGCCAAGTGGTCTGTTTGGAGGTTGCTTCAGTTCTCATCAATTCAGTCATTATATGGTGTTCCAGGAGGGAAAAGGAGTAAAACAGAATAAATTTTCTCAGAGAACATAGTACATAAAGTGGTATGTTCCCAAACCAGAATTACATTGCTAGAGCCATAGAGATCTGAAGGTGGAAAGAATTTCCAGAGGTTTAGATATTTTATCTTCGAAAAGAACAAATGATATTTTACCTCACCAAGAATAAGTTATCCCACATGAATATATTATATTGTATATCAAAGGCTATGAAAATTTAGGGAAATGAAGGACTGGCTGATTAATGATGGGTTCAGAAATTTAGGTTGAAACTAGCTTGTTAAGGACTTTCAAATATTCTTTTTCACCTCTAAGGCATTTAAAATTTATCCTGAAAGTATAGACTAATTAGAGTTTTAAGTGTAGGGACCTAATATCATCACACTTATGTTCAAGCAATGTTATTTTGATAGTGATTAGAAGAGGAATTAGTGTAGGAAGGGGCTATTTGCCAACAGATGAGTTAAGGTGCAGTTGTAGCGGTGCAGGGAAGCTACAGAGGCCTGGAATGCACAATGGCACAGGAGTTTAAATGAGGATAATTCTTGAAAAATGATAAAGAGATTGGTAAAGATTTGGGCATTGAAATAGGTGTCCATTTGGCATGAATAAAATAGCTCCCAGTCAGCACTGAGGCTCTAGTTGAGATAGAAGGAATAAAATTATGGCAGATTCAATCATTGTGCTCCCCCCAGACATCCCCTCTTGGGTGTGCTCATCAGCCAGAGAGCAAGAAAACAAAATGGAAAAGGTTGAATTTCTCTTGGTTCAAGATTAAGCAGAACAACTACAGGGAAAGGAATAATAAAAAAAATAATTGATATGTGTTGGAATGCTATGCTATGAATTGCTTCCTAAATAAAAATGAAGATTAAGCAAGAGGATAGAATGACTAGGTCAAGTGGAAGTCACGGTTATAAAAGATTCTAACTATAACTAAGAATAAATATTATTACTTTATATATAAAAGTTCTAACTATAACTAAGAGGATAAAATGACTAGGTCAAGTGGAAGTCACGGTTATAGAAGATTCTAACTGTAACTAAGAAAATAACTATAAGAATAAATCAAATTCATCATAAATTAAATAAGTTAATGATTAAATTTTAGAGTTCCAATTTTTCTAGGTGACATTAAGACCAAGATTATGACATACAAAAAGATTTAAGTTGTCTGAGGTGAAAAGATCAGCATATACAAGGTTAGGGAATTGATAGTATCACCAGCATAGGGTTTCAGAACTTCAAGAGGGAAGGAAGACTGGGATCTAGTACTTGCTTCAATAATGAGGGATGATGGGGAAAGGTCTGGAGATGTTAGTTTATGCCAACAAAACAGAAACCTAAAGGTAAATGGGTAAGTTTCAAAAATGTACACACTGGTGAAGAAAGGAGATAAAGTGGTCTTGATGTAACAGGGCAGTGAGCACACAGCAGACGAGACAGGAACCAACTAGGTCAGAAAGTGTTTGTAGAATGAAATATTTATAGAAATATTACAAAGCAAGGAAGAGTACCATTCTAGAAAAAAATTGGTGATGTGCATATTTGTCACTGGACAGCAGGGAGAGCAAGTGGCTGAAGGGTGGCTAGGTAAGGAGAAAGGATTACACTGACAACACTTGAGACCTCTGGGGACAATAGTTGATTAAAGAGGTGTTATTCTTTTTTTAAATTTATTTATTTTTATTGTTAAATCATAGCTGTGTACATTAGTGCAATCAAGGGGTACAATGTGCTGTTTTCATATACAATCTGAAGTTATCACATCAAACTGTTCAGCGTAGCCTTCATAGCATTTTCTTAGTTACTGTATGTAGGCATTTGTATTCTGCATTTAGTAAGTTTTTGGTTGGGAGAAAGAGGGAAGCTGTAAAAGTGATGAGCTCAAATTCAAGGAACAATTCCCATGGCCAAATCTCTTCAAATCAGGTCTCCTTGATTTGATGACTAGAACAATCCCATGACTTAGATATTAAACTCCAGCTGTTTGTTCTTGGACCATGGCTGTTTTAGTGCTAGCTCCTTCCATAATAAAAATTGACTCTTCAAAATAATCTAATACTCTGGTTTTGTGATTCCCCTCAGTCTACCAGCCCCACTCCTATAGAAGTGTTATAGCCCAATTGTTATGCATCATTAGTTATATTTACAGAAGGCCTTGAACTTCCTTGCCTGCGTTTTTCTCACATCCACAATGAAAAACTCCAAAACCAAATCAATTCAACCATTCTGGATCTTTATTTACAACTATACTATTAGGCAAGGATAGAAATCGCTGTTGGTTCCATTATTAAGTCATGGGCTTCAGCCTAATCTGATCTCTTAGCCGTGCTCAGAAATCATGTCATGCCCTTTGCCAGTTCTTAAAATGTTTCTCCAAAGCTATTGAAACTTCCCCTAATCCTTTGAAACTTTCCACAATAACTGTATTTCTTGAAAGTATCAGCAGATCACTTTGCTTCTGATTTTAGAAAAATCTGAGATCGTGTAAGAACACTTTTGTCTTCCTGCCCTCAATTAATAAATGTACCTTCATCTGCGACTATGTTGCCCTGCTTCCTATTCAGTTTGATGGGTAAGGGGGCTCCTCCTCCTCCCCAAGACTAACTTCTGGATCTCTTCTGGATCTCATCTTCACTCTCCCTGAAAATCTTGCTTTTTCAATTCTTTCGCGTGTTCTTTGTATGTCTCCAATGGATCTTTGCTAGCAATACAACATAGTCCCCATTCTCTTCCAACTATTAACTACCTTTCCTCAATTCTTTTACACCCTCTATTTACTATGATGTCTTAACCACTTCATGGTTAACTTTTCCAAAAAAATAGTGCATACTTTTTACCCCACATTTTGCCCACACTAACCACTGAGCCTGATCACCCCAAATCACCAATGACATCCTACTTTCTAAATTCAAAGCAATCTCTCAAATATTTTTTTCTTATCTTCTTAAAAAGGGCAATAATGTACTTAATACTGTTGACAACTTCTTCAGTTTTGAAGCTTATACTATTTTAACTATAAAACAAGAAGTCATTGCTATTTTTTTTCCTACTTTTCATGGAGTTCCTTCTTGATAGTCTGCATGAAATTTTCTTCCTCTGCTTCCCTCATCTAGCCTGCAAAGTCAGTGTTACCCAGGACTCCTTCCTTGGCCGTGTTCTTTTCTTGCTGTATACTTCCCAAGTAAGCTCAGCACAGAACTCCAAATATCACCTAGGCACTAATAACTGCAGTATCTAAGGGAGATTACTGGAACTCTAGACATATATGTTCTCATACATACATATACATATTCACAGGGTGCCGAAATAGAAAGAAGAAAAGTATAGTAAGTCATGCAGGTCTGATTCCTACTCCAGGAATCACCAAGTACTGTTTATTCATCATCCTAACATCCCTTGTATCTCTCCTCTTGTTTTCATTATGTTATTGTGCTATTGAGCGTTGTTTTGGGGAAAATATTCCCACAGTCATATTTATTGGCTTTGCTACAAATACAGGAAATCTAACTTTGGCAACCTGGTCTCTAATTGGAAATCCTTTTATTCATTCCTAATTGTCCCCTTTTTCAATTCTCCATAGGGACTATTTCAAATTTTCACTAGTGTTTTAATATTTTCTTTTTATTTTCCATGCCCTTACCATCACAGAGGAGATTAGTCTTAATCGGGTAGTTTACCTATAATAAATGCGCATTTTTAATTACATGGTAAAAGATGAGGGGAGATTCAAATGCAGAACTCTCTTTTCAGTCACAAATTCAAAGATTAAAAATCAGTAGTTTCTTTGGAGAAAATACAGAATGTATGCTAAAAGTTATGCTAATTACATTAAGCCATTAGACCTTATAATATTAGAAAACTCAAAAACAGTTTCATTATGTACTAATGTTTGAGGTTAACGGATCTTAATATAAAAGGGGAGCTTTAAAAAGCAATAATTCCTACGTAAGTATAAAGAAAAATTCACTGAGCGCCTGAAATCACTCTGGCTTCTCTTTGCATGCCGAAAGCAAGACTTAGTCAATAACTCTGAAAAGAAAGCCTTAGAACTTGCACAAAGGCTGCAAACCCATTTTGATTCTCAGCTGTGAAATGGAGCCATTTTCTCAGCCAGTAATTACAACAGACTAATGGTGTCAGCCTCTTCGGATTCAGGTATTGACTCTGACATGTCACCAATTGCCCTGTAATTGTAGCTTTGACGTTAACATGGAAGATATTTTTGATGCTCTTCCAATGGCATGTAACAACGCAACGCTGTCTCACTGTTTCGCATTACAATGATTCTGACATTTGACATGCTTCATAGACATTATAACACTACAGGCCTGCAGGCTTAAACTTGCAGTTGTAAGCACTTAACATTTTTACACAGGCAACACATTTGCCTGTATTGAGTTTGAGGATTTTATAATGATAGGATGTGATCCAGTGAAAGCCAAAATTTCCATGTCTGAGAAAGGGTTTTTACTGTTGTGGAAATTTAAATCTACATAAATGAGAAAAAAATGTGCAAAAAAATCCTTTCAAGACAATTTTTGAGGGCGAAGAGATGCTGACTGTATTATTATTGTTGTTATTATTATAGATCATTGACAACCCTATGAGGGGTAGGTATAGAAATACAGTTTGCAAATTTTAGGTAGACTTTCTGCTTTTTGGGGTGAAATGTTCCTTAGCTATTTCATTTCTATTGTAAAGCCTTGTTCCAATTTCCACTTTTCATTTTTAAAGTTCTATTTAAACAATTGTCGAGAGAGATTATCAGTGAGGTTATGCCTGGGATTCCAGCAGCAGTGGCTGGGGGTAACGTGCGTGCGTGCGCACTCCGTTAATTCTTTCCTCCACTCAGAACAACAGCTTCCCTGCTGAGAAGCTTGAAAACGGACTGTGTTTCCCTCAGAGCAGCTTCAGTAATTAAATGAGTTAACACACATCACAGTATCCTGAATATGCTCATCATTAATGAATAGATGCTAATGAATTAAACTCCTTTTCCATTCATCTAGAACTACCTCTAGTTACGTCTGATCCTTGGGAAAACTGAGACGGGTCCCTCACTTCATTTTTTGTGTTCTTTTTTTCACATGACGAATCCAGGTTGGGACATTCTACTATTGTGCCTAATTTTTCTAAGTGTCAAAATCAGACAGACCGAATTTACACTTGACTGACCCATGTATTGGCTGTGTCGCTGGAAAAGTTACTTAATCTCTCTGAGACTCAGTTTGTCTATAAATTAGAGTTGATAAGATTCTCGGGATGTTATAGGAAAATAAATGTATAATAGCTTAACATAATATACAATATGTGGCAAGCCCTCATGACCTGTTAGCTATTATTATTTTGTAATAATTATGATTGTATGCTTTGTAGAACACTTTCACCAGTGCAAATAATGAGGCTAGTGTTGTAGTCCTGAAAGATTTAGCATAAGGATACTATGAGAAGGAATAAAGTACAAGATGCAGCTTTTGTATTTGTTTGTTGGCACTCTACAGATTGTTTTTCCTCTAATTTTGATTATAAAGATGGCTTCAATTACAAGAGTAACTGTTTAGAGAAAAATAAATATCTAGTACTATTATAGCTGGTGAGAAAAACACATTATTTAAGATATTATCTATCTCATAGTAACAGTGGGTGCATGACCATGGAAAAACGAACTTGTAGACCTGACATGTATAAAGATATCAAAATAAGCATTCCTAGGACTTAGACATATGAATGGTTATTTTTAATTGTTTATATTTATGTCGCTTTTGAATAGTTTATAAGATTAAAGCTTTCTCTCTTCCACTGAAGCTCACTGTAGTTGTTTTTGACATCTAACAGTTGATTAAAAACCATTAAGAGCTTGACTAATTTTAAGTCAAGGTTGATTTATTTTTGCATATATGATAGCTTTTATTGTTTGTTATATTAAGGGTGACTTATATTTTTGCCTTTGTAAAGAACGGATTTTCTCAATTTGCTAAATGTTCATTGCATCATGCATTATTTCAGATTTGCAAATACAATAGTGATGTATCTGCCTTTTTTGGAAATTTAATTGTGTATTGATTTGTCCCAAGATTGCATAAAATGTTCCCTATAATAGTGCCCCCAAGAGATAAGAGTTACATAGCACTAAAAAGCTCGATTAATTGAGCCTAAGTTATAAAGTGAGTAGATCCGTTAGGGTCTCAAATCTATGGGGTCTCATTAGTGGTGGCCAGTGGAACAAAACTCTGTAAAAGGTGCCAAAGTCCTGGATTTCTCAAATAAAACTAACCCAAGACAGGTGAGTTTCATGCTTCACAATTCCCTGAACTGTTTACTCCATTTTATTCTATTTTTCCTTTTGCTTTTATATTTTGCAATAATGTCAGACTTACTGAAGAGATTAAAGAGTAGCACAAAGAATTGCTTTACAACCTTTATTCAAATTCCCCAAATGTTCATACCATATTTGCTTTTCCTTCTCTCTTTCTCTTCTTCCCTTTTTTTCCCCCATCCCCGTCTCTCTTTATACACACACGCATGCACCCATGAACGCATTCTGTTAAGGAAACATAATAAAACTTCTTCCCAGCCCAGAAAACCTCTCTACAAAGGTAGAGAGAAATAAAATTGTATTAATCTGGAATGTGATGCGTATTGCAGGCAATCTGCTAAGACAGTTCCTAGACCGAAATGTCCCCTCCCCTTATTATAGCCTGGTGGAAACAATCCCTCTGCAACCTGGAGCTAGGGGCTCTGCCCAAGTTAGGCTCCTACCATCCCCTAGAAACTGGGAGATAGGGAGCAATCTTCATAGATGAAGATGCTTCAAAAAGAACTCTTCCCAGTTCTTTGAGAAAGACATTCCTGGGTCTTAAAGCTGGCAAAATGCTTATTTAACTTCTAAACAGTTTTACATCCACTTCAAAGAGTCAGAGAAAGTTGACAATAACAGGAGTCAAGTGTAAAACACCTGCTCCAGGAAAAGACAGGTGAGAGGTCTCTTCCTGATATTCAAGAGGGAGAATTAAGCTTTTAATTTTTAATTTATATCTGTCCTTACAAGGCATGCTTACACAGACACATGCATGTACACATCATTATAAGTTTTGTTGTGAACCATTTCAGAATAAATTCAAACCTTATCCCTTAAGAATAATTGATTGAACTTTTTTAGATCAAACTCTTAGCTCTTGTAATATTGCTTGTTATATAAGGATGACTGGTATTTTAGTGTAATAGGGAACATTTTATTCGGTTGTCCCCCCACTTCAGCCCTCTGCAGGTAACCAGTCTCCCTCGTCTCTGATTTTTTACTTGTGTTTCTTTTTACAATAATGAGAAGACAACTGTGTGTGTTATTGTTTCCTTTTGTTTTGTACAGATGGCATTCTGAAGGTAGTCTTTAAATTTGCTTTTCCCTTTAACACTTTGCACATCCTAGGCATCGCTCTGTGTTGGTTAGCGTCTTCCTCATTGTTTTACACGGGAACCTAGTACTCCGTTGTGAGGCTCTGTCACTGTTTTTCAGCCACTTACCAATGTAAAGTCCTATGGGAGATGACAAACAATCACAAACAGTGCTGCAACAAATAACCCTGCCTATATATTTTTGTACCGTTGGGTGTATCATTGGAATAAGTTCCTAGAAATAGAACTGCTGGTAAACACAGATGTAGGTAAGTTAGATGTTGATAAATTCCCTTCCGTTGATATTGTACCAATTTAAATCCTCGCCAGCTAAATAGGAAAGGACCTGCTCCCCTAGTATCACCAAATATCTACTTTTAAAATTTTCCAAACTGTTTGATGAGAGATGATATGTCAGTGTAATTTTAATTGATTGTTCTCTTAATATAAAGAGCATATATATTTTTATGTATTTAAGTATATATTTTTATATTATTAGACAAATTATCTATTCATTTCTTTTCCCCACTGTTGTATTGTAATTTTTTCTTATCAGTTTTTAAGTATTTAAAAAAATATGTTAGGGTAATTTGTGCCTTATCTAAAATATTAAAGATATCTTGCAAATATTTTTTTCAGCTTTCCAAAGGTCCGAATAGTTTTTATATATAGTGACATATATAGAACTATACCCGATAGTACCCTGTAAGTTTTTAAAAGTATTTTTGTGTAGTCAAATTTCTATTTAATTTATCTTATATCTTTTCTGCTGAACTATATTGTGGCAAATTGTAGGAATATAATAAATATCTGGTAACTAAATAGCATGAGAATTTGCATAAAAAGTAAAGAGAAAACTTTTGTTGGAAGGATAGCCCTAATTTTTACTTCCTTAGTATAAAGTTACAAAAGTTCAAAGTATTTCAACACATTAAATGACTACAACTAAATGTGAATATGATTTGATGTGTAATTAATTAATTTTTAAAGCCAATGTTAGCAATAATTATGTATTTTTTTCAGCTTAAAAAATGCCAAACTACATGCCTATGATTCTGGTCTACTACTGTCTAGCTAGATAATCTCTCATGTCCTAGGAGTGATCTTTTTTTTTGAGTTTGCTGATGATTTTCTGTGTGTTTGTAAACATTTATTTTCTGTGTTTAAATTTTGCCTGGAAATCCATTATTAGTTCCATAAAACATCGTTCAGATTACTGTAGGAAAGGCTACTACTTATGTTTTTGATGTGTTGTTTGAATCTTAAATATCATATCGTCTTGCTTTGTTGATTGGTCAGAGAGGTAATGAGAGGGCTGAGTACATCTCTCAATTTCGGATTCCAGGATAGCAGTTGTAGAAATGGGCAGCAGCCCACCCAGGTGAGAAGACAGGCAAAGACCATGATTTGTGTTGAGGGTCTTGATTACTCTAGCCTATGTTCATTTTCCAGGTCCAGATTTGTTTTCAGACTGCAAAATGGCTCCCAGGTCTGTAAGTTTCACCTTCAGCTTCCAAAGGCTTTTACTTAGATTAGAAACTTGGCCCAGCACTTTTTCCAGTTTGCCATCTATCCTTTTGTCTACATTTTTAAAAAATACATTTAAAAATAATAATAGCTAGCCTTTGATCCTTCCTTGTTAGGCAGTTGGGTAAATTCTTCATGTTCCCTGTCTCACTTTCCTCCTCATCATAATCCTGCTCAGTAAGTGTGTTTATTTCCTAAGAGTCAGAAAGGTTAACATTACATCTGTGGTCAGGGTCATTAAGAATCAGAGCCGAAAGTCGAGCAGAAATCTCTCTCCGCTGGGAGGTTAAGTTTCTTAACCAGAGACCACACCACCATGTAGTTTTATAAACAACCCTACACTTGTTGGTTGGGAGTAAGCAAATGTTTAAGTAAAAATAGCAACAAGCACCAAGTTAGCTGAAGGTGAACCTTTGTTTAAAAATCACACTGTTGATTACGGTAAGTTATTCATGGATGAAAAGGCAGTAACTTCAGTCTCACTTATGTGAATGATCCAGGTAAATTACAGGAAGTAAAAGTCAAACCAAGAAGATATCAAAATATTCCCCCGCTCAGCTTTCCATCCCAGCGGTGGGTGGAACCCAACACACTGATCTCACTGCCTCTCTGCTGCTTTGCTCACGTTAATCAAGGCAGTGTGTGCCTGAATTAAGCTTCGTATTACGGGTAAATCATAACAAATCAAAGTGCAAGTATTACCAGTCTGAAATTATAAACCCCAGGAATGATTTTATTAGCAAATAAATAGCACCTGTGTGACAATAATGTCACCGTGAACTCAATGCGCTCTGATCATCTTCATGACTGACTCTGCTGCTCTTCAATGGAGCTGAAATCAGAGTGGGCTATTTTAATCTTCCCCATGGCTGCCTTCCCGGGCATGTCAAGGGCTCTCGAATGTTGGATTCATCAGTCCAAATCTCCCTTGCAGTAGTTACTCATTTTCGACCGTGTAAGCTAACAGAGATATGCCTGTCGCTAAGTATGAATGGAGGCTCCTTTTTCTTTCTTTCCATTTTTTTTTCCTTATTGAAGCTGTTGTCTCGGAATGCACCAGGCGTTCTGCATACACTGATTCATCTCTCTACATAAACTGGTTTCATACACAAAAATGCTAAAGGCTCTGTTTAAAATACAGTGAGTGGAAGAAACTCACAGGGTTTGCCAAATGCTTCTGTTAAAGATGAGGCACACATAGCTGTCTTGAATTTCCACCCCCACCCCAAATTTCCCATTCTCTTTTTGTCTTTAAACAATACACATTGCTTAAAAAATATAGGAGAAAAATGCAATCACATATCTACAGACTGAAATTAAATAGAAGATATTTTATAGTGGCTTTTACACCCACATATGTCACTGCAAGCCACCAGTTGTGGGTGTTTAATTTAAATTTTCATTGTTATTGTTTTTAAGGCTCTTTATATAAAAATGATAACTTTGAAAATAAGGTTCATGTAAGAAAATCCAGTAACCACTCAGGTTCAGGCATAGTAGAAATTCTGTATCATCTATACACTTAATACCAAAAATTTATATAGGTGAGAATCAAGTAACTTCAAATTTGGATGCTGTTAATATTGTCAAATATTTACTTATTCATTTATTTATTGTTTTTTTTTGTTTGTTTTTTTGTTTTTTAGAGACAGAGTCTTATTTTGTTGCTTCACAGCTCACAGTAACCTCCAGCTCTTGGGCTTAGACGATTCTCTTGCCTCAGCTTCCCGAGTAGCTGGGACCACAGGCGTCTGCCACAACGCTTGGCTATTTTTTGTTGCAGTTTGGCCAGGGACAAGTTTGAACCCACCACCCATGGTATATGGGGCTGGTGCCCTACTCACTGAGCCACAGGTGCTGCCCAATATTGTCAAATATTTATTAAGGGCCAATGGTAGCATAATGGTTCATATTTACTGTACACAGATTTATTTATTTATTTATTTTAATTTTTTTGAGACAGTCTCACTATGTTGCCCACAGTGCAGTGCCTGTGGCTCAGTGAGTAGGGCGCTGGCCCCATATACTGAGGGTGGCGGGTTCAAACCCGGTCCCAGCCAAACTGCAACAAAAAAAAAGCCAGGTGTTGTGGCAGGTGCCTGTAGTCCCAGCTACTCGGGAGGCTGAGACAAGAGAATTGCTTAAGCCCAGGAGTTGGAGGTTGCTGTGAGTTGTAACACCACAGCACTCCACTGAGAGCCGTAAAGTGAGACTCTGTCTCTACAAATAAATAAATAAAAATACATATACTCCTTTAAAGAGAGACCTTAACTTGTCTATATAAGCAGAGATACAGATTTCTGCTTTTTTCCCTGACATTTGAAAAGTTAGCAGGCAGATTTCCATGACATTATGGTTTGGTTGATAAGCAAAACATTGATATGACAGTTCATAAGTCAGAAAAAAATTTCAGTTAAATAGTGGTAGTTATTTTTGGCCTTCTTTGGAATGCAAATAGGATATTATTAGCTAGTTTGCCAACTAATTTTTCTCTTAACTGTAGTCATTTATTCTTATAGTTGTAGGGAACAGTCAGACTTGATAATTATCAGGTTAGTTCCTTCCAAGACTCATTTTACCACATTCAGTGAATATTAGCTGTTGATGAGAGAAAAATATATGATTATTTCCAACATGCCACCCCCAGACACCATTATCAGTATCCAAACTGGGCAGCTCTAGGCACCTTGAAATCTACCGTTAGTTCCTTTTGGAAAGCAATTGTATTTGGTCCATTCTAAGAAGGGAAAATTTAAATGCGTATCTGTAAACTTTTTAAATGTTCATGTTTTCTGGAACTCATATATTTATCTAGATTTTATAAATACTATATATAATATAAACATATAAAAATGAATATGGTTATAATATGTAGATAGATTTACATATCAGTATACATTAATTATAAATACTTAATTTTTATAGGAAAATTTCCAAATGCCATGGAGAGATTAAAAATCTTATAAAAATGCAACTCAGATAACAAAAATATAGTTGTTTGGTTGTCTATTACTTCTAAATTACTTTCCAAGTCCTCAACTTTTAGGGTGGGGCTGGGGAGAGGAGCCAATATGACCCACACGAGAATTTTAATTGTTCTTGTTTAGAAATGTCAGACTTTCAGATTGTTGGACCCATTCCTTTCATCTCCAAGACTGACCGGGGTATTATAGCTATTAAAGATCCACCTGATATATTTTGCCTATTAATACAAAATTCTAGGTCATTTTCATATACGATTTCATCTAATCCTCACCATAACTCTCTGAGGTGGGTTTTATTTCCCTGTAGAATCATACGGTTGGAGACTGCCTGACCTAGAAATTAAAATTATGATTCCTTGCTCTGAAGTCTGTAAATTCTGTATCACCCTCTTCTGCAATTTCATCCTGAATTCCATTGTTTTCATCTCCGGCAGCAGGAAACAGTGACAAACCTTATGAGGTTTTGCCAGAGCTTTGTTGACAGTCACTGATATATTTATCATGCCCTATACATTTAACAGTTATTTCCACATATGAATTATCTCTCCTAGCAAATTTGATTATTGTATGTAAAGCTATGTCTAGTCCCTCTTGGTGTCTCCCATACCCTGAATATGTGCCTTATATGTAAAATATATACATACATATGTGTTGCATGAATAAATGATTTACTAAATACCTTAAAACATTTTTTAGAAGTGAGTTAAAATGAGACCCATGATTACTTTCTAAGATATGCTACTATCCTATAGACAAGTATTTCCTTAGCACGAACCTGGACACAGTAGGGTTGACCATGTAGGTTAATGTCCTCTTGAGGTCTAATCACGTTCATAAAAGGACGTCAGCATCTTGCTTTGTTCAGTTGTGTATAAAAGTACATGGTTGCCCTTAACTGGCAACATGGTCTCTCTGATGCTCATTTTCTTAAAGTTTATTTTATTTCAGATTAATATGAGGATACAATTAGGTTATAACATTTGCATTTATTAGGTCAAGTCCATGTTGTTGAGTCCTGCTCCCAGGAGGTATGCCATAGACCCTGACCCTGCATCCCTTAAGTAGAAGTACACCATGCCCCTCTTTTCTCCCCTTTCTCCCCAATCTCATTCCTCCTCCCTTCAACTTGAATTTATTTGAGTTTATCTCTTATGTGGGCTTATGTTAGAACGTCTACTAGCTTCATATTAGTGTTGAGTACATTGGATACTGCTTTTCCAGTCTCATGATGCTTTACTAAGGAGAATGTTTCAATGTGTTTTATGTCCATACAGGTTAATACAAAAGAGATAAAATCTCCCATCTTTTCTATGGCTGAATAGTATTCCATAGTATACATACACCACAGTTTATAGGCACTTGGATTATTTCCACATCTTGATGATTATAAATTGAGCAGTAACAATCATACTAGTGAAAATTTCCTTAAGATAAAATGATTTTTTTTCTTCTGGATAGATGCCTTGTAATAGGATTGAGTGGGTCAAATGGAAGGTCTTTGAGTTCTTTGAGGATTCTCCATATTTCTTTCCAAAGAGGATATGTTAGTTTGTAACCCCACCAACAGTGTAGAAGTATTCCTTTTTCTATTATCCGTGTCAGCACCTACAACTTTGGGACTTTGTGATGTGGTCTATTCTTACCGGGGTTAGGTGGTATCTCAGGGTGGGTTTGATTTGTAATGATTAGGGATGATGAGCATTTTTTTCATATGTTTCTTAGCAATTTGACTGATTTCCTCAGAGAAGGTTCTGTTCATGTCTCTTGCCCAGTGGTAGATGGGATTTTTTGCTTTTCTTTGTTGATCAATTTGAGTTCTCTATAGATTCTAGTTATCAACTCTTTGTCAGATTCATAACATGCAAATATCTTTTCCTGTTCTGAAGGTTGTCTATTTGCTTTATTTGTTGTGTCCTTAGCTGTGCAAAAGTTTTTCAGTTTAATTACATCCCATTTGTTTATTTTTGTTGTTGCAATTACTGCTGAAGTTTTCTTCATAAAATTATTCCCCAGGCTGATATCCTCAAGAGTTTATCCCATGCTTTCTTCTAGGATTTTTATCATTTCATGTCTTGGATTTAAATCTTATATATATATATATGTACTCAGCCCTACTATGAAACTAATTTATGGCTTTCACATGAAAGTTATAACCCAGTTATAGCCTAAGAACATGGGGAAGGGGGAGAGGGAGGGGAGGGGGAAGGATGGGCAGAAGGAGGGTGATTGGTGGGATTACACCTGCAGTGCATCTTATAAGGGTATATGTGAAACTTAGTAAATGTACAATATAAATGTGTTAACACAATAACTAAGAAAATGCCAGGAAGGCTATGTTAACCACTGTAATGAAAATATGTCAAATGGTATACAAAACCAGGGTATGGTGCCCCATGATTGCATTAATGTACACAGCTATGATTTAATAATAAATAAATAAAAATAAAATAAAATAAAATGAATCATAAAAGAAAATTTTAAAAATTCTTATATCCATCTTAGTCAATTTGTGTAAGTGGTGAAAGGTGTGGGTCCAGTTTCAGTCTTTCACATGTGGTATCTAGTTCTTCCAGCACCATTTATTGAATAGAGATCCTTTTACTCTGTGTATACTTTTGTTTGGTTTATCGAAAATCAGATGGCAATAAGAGTGTGGTTTCAACTCTTCATTTTCTATTCAGTTCCATATGTCTATGCCTCTATTTTTTGTGCCAAAATCATGCTACTTTTGATCCTTGTGGACTTGTAATATAATCTGAAGTCTGATAGAGTGATACCTCCAGCTTTGTTTTTATTACTAAAAATTGTTTTGGCTATAAGGGTTTTTACTGTGGGTCCATCCAAACAAAGAACTATTTTTTCCAGTTTTTGAAAGTATAACGGTATTTTAATGGAATTGTGTTAAATCTGTAGATTTCTTTGGGCAATATAGAAATTTTAACAATGTTCATTCTTCCCAGCCAAGAGCAGAGTATGTTCTTCCATTTATTTTTGTCTTCTGCTATTTCTTTTCTTAGGGTTTCATAATTCTCTTTGTAGAGATCCTTCACCTCTATTGTTAGGTGTATTCCTAGGTATTTCATTTTCTTTGAAGCCCCTATGAAGGATATAGTGTCCTTGATTTGCTTCTAAACTTGGCTGTTATTGGCATATACAAAGGCTACTGCCTGTGGACATTGATTTTATACCTTAAGATGTTACTGTATTTCCTGATGACATTCAGTAGTCTTGTGGTTGAGTCTCTGGGGTTTTCTAAGTATAAGATCATATTATCAACAAAGAGAGAGAGAGTTTAACCTCCTCTTCCCCCTTTTGGATGATCTTGATATCCTTCTCTTGCCTAATTGCATTGGCTAGAATTTCTCGAACTATGTTGAATAGTAGTGTTGATAGTGGACATCCTTGTCTTGTTCCAGATGTGCATGGAAAAGCTTTCTGTTTTACTCTGTTCAGTATGGTGTTGGCTGTGTTATTGACACAATGTATAACCTTGGTCTCTCTGATGCTCATTTTTTTTCTAAAAGTTAGATTGCAAAAAAAGACATATATGGCAGACACAGTTGGTTTCCAACAAATATTCATTCTTTCCTTCTTCTTTATTCAGAGAATCTCATTTTTCTTTAGAAAGCAATGTTCTTTGTTTAAAATACCCACTTTCTCATACTTCCTTGCTTCTCATGGTAGTCATGTGACTTAGTTTGATTCAGTGGAATGTAAGAGAAATTGTAAGAAAATATAGCCAGGTGAGACATTTGAGGGAAAATGTAAGAACAGAATAAGGCTGTATTTCCTACGTTTCTTTTTTATTCCTCTTTTCTTCATGCTTGAATATGATGCATGGAAGATGCAGGGAAAGTTTTGTAATCAAATGAGTGATCTAAAGATGACAGAGTCAAACAAGTCGTGGGTCCTGGATGGCATCAAGGAACCTTCCTTTATTCTCTCCCTTACATTTTTGGTTAGAGTAGCACCCTCACTTAAGCCCATGATGTTAGGTTTCCTACCACTTTCAGCTGATTATAATCTAAACCCACAATAATCATGAAAAATGAACATTTAAGGAGATTTGTGGCCTATAGAACACCTTTCAATAAAGCCCCTGGATCTGCAAGTTAACAAGCACCTTGTGCAACTGAAGTATAGAAAACGTGAGCTAAGGGATAGGCCTTTGGTAGATTTTATCCTTAGATCAAACAAGATAATCAGAGCACTGCTTAGATTGTTTCTTGAACTTGTTGAATTTTGTTCATTGATTTGCTTTGCATTTGGCTTGCATTTTGGGTCAAGAGAAGAATTACCCAAGTGAAACTTGATGTTATATTTATCATAGGGGTGTGGGGACATCCATCATTGGCCACCGTCTCTCAGTTTCAATTCCAACATTATCCATATCTATCTTCATGAACTGGGCAGCTGTTATTTCTTGGACACAGCAATTACCTTTTCTTCCTTTTATTTAAAACACTAAGGAGTATGACACTCATGTATTACTTTTAGCAATTCTAGACTCTAGGACTTGATCAGCTATACTTTGCATATTAATCTTACTTTTGGCTCTATAGTATTATCTTAATTTTCATTTGGTTTCATTGTTTCTGCTTTTATATCATTTTGCTATTATATCATTTTAATGTATAGATTAAGGTTTGTTTGCGATTTTGAACAAAGCAAACCTTACCACAGGCCACCATGAATAATTGAGCAGAAGAGTTTAGCACCCCCAGGACAAGGCTGGTCCCTTCTCTTGGAGCTTTTCTCTTACAATAACCACACAAACTGCACTCACAAATAGCATTCGTTCCCTCTCTGGTCTGTCAGTCTTCTCTGTGAATTAGTTGCTGACTGATAAAACATGAAGATTCCTTTCATTCGTCCTCTCCTATTGAAAAATGTCCTTCTTTGAATTATCATTTGTACAAAAGGACCTTAATTATACTTTGGGATATTCAGAGAGTTAGTTTTAGAGAAGCTGCTATGGATTCAAGAGACTCCTGCTGTGCACCTGTATATACAAATAGTTTTGTCCAACTAAGTACATGATAAACCAGTAAGAGAAGAAAATTTGGCAATAACACTGAAGTACACATATTCAGTGACTAGCTAAAGAAATGGTCTATAGTTTTTGAGCACTAACTTCTCCATGTTAATGACCACAACAATATCCAAGAAAAGTTTTTATTTCACTCCACATTAAGCATACCATTAGGATATGCACCTTAGAGTATCCAAACCAACATCTCCTTTTACCATTAGGCTACCTTTCTAACGTGCCTAAACAACAGTCTCTAAATCTTTTAGGCCTTTTTCCATAGATGGGCAAAAATATGCTAGCTGTCAATATATGTTATTACAAAAGATTCTATTATAGTCCATAAATGATTCATCAGTTACTTTCCAGTAACAATAGTATTCATTAACACTATGGAATTAATTCATCAAACTTTCAAGATTGTACCATTTTGCAGTCTAACCTTGAAATAAGCTCTGTGAAAAAATAATTCTTATTTATTTTTTGTTCATTATGTGCATGTCATAATAAAAGAAGCTATTTTATTAACTTTTAAAACCCTCCAGTAGGGCAGTGCCTGTGGCTCAAAGGAGTAGGGCGCTGGCCCCATATATACCAGAGGTGGTGGGTTCAAACCCAACCCTGGCCAAACTGCAACAAAAAATAGCCAGGCATTGTGGCAGGCACCTGTAGTCCCAGCTACTCAGGAGGGTGAGGCAAGAGAATCACCTAAGCCCAGGAGTTGGAGGTTGCTGTGAGCTGTGATGCCACAACACTCTACTGAGGGCGACAAAGACTGTCTCTAAAAAAAAAAAAAAATTCCTCCATTAAAGTTGCTACAATGAATAGATGTTTTAAAGATAATTACTAAAATATCACATCAATTCATTTTTTCATGAAACTCATAGAAATAACATTTTAACATTTTTAAAATCAATACTTCAAGATAAAAATCAATTAAAGTCCCTGAAAAATTATGAAATGATAACTGGTGGATACTTCTTATAAGTAATATAATATTATACTTCTTATAAGTAATATTGTTATGAAATCATCATAAGCAGATAACTCATTACTAGTTTCTAGAATATTCTATTGTTTTAAAATGGCATAAATCGTTAGGGAAACACAAATATGTGGGGGAAATACATCTTAACCTTAAAACTTGTTTCACCTTATTGCAGACTATCTGGACCTTGTTAACAATATATTAAATCCTCTAAGGTAATATTTTTGTCATTATCCAGTTAATTTTATTAATTTTAGCACTGTTCACATAAGTTAATTTTTTTTTTGAAAAAAGATGGACCCAAACTCTTGTGTATTCTCAGTATACAGACAATGTTAGATCTGCAAATAGTATTTATTTTTCTATACAGTAATCACTCAGGTCACCTGAACCCAGCAGCCAAGGGGAAAATCCTAAGGATAATTAATAAAAGAGTCACTCCCAACTACGGCAATTCATTAATTCCCCTTTATGAATAATTGTTCAGTTTATCCATTTGATAAAAAATGGTGCTGTGTTGATACGGTGCTGCCTTTCTGCGATTCTGCACCGTGGCAGCCAGCTCTTATTCTCCTTCCTTTCAGGGATTTGCATCTCATGATATCTTGCCTCTTTTCCATTCTGAACTTACCTTGTTCATTCTGCCTGCACCCCACTCAAATACGTTCTCTGATCATTCATGGCAAGGAATGTTTTAGAGAAGGATTTTGCTGGCTCCTGCTTCTCCACCCAGTGTAAAACCTTAGGAAGGCTTGGTTGCCTTACAGAGCAAGCTTGTCATCTGCTGCCTTCAGTTTCAAAATCCCTTTGTTTTGTACAATAACAATGGCTTATTCTCTCATGTTTTCTGATTAATACTTAGAGAAGAAAATAGCGCATTTAAAAATTCAAAGGCTGAAGTCATTTTTGTCCTCATAAGCCAATTTTTTCTTGGAATGCACTTTGTTTTGAATTTGCATCTATAAATTTATTTCTATTTTTAACAAAGTTCAAACAGATAAAAATCATTCAGACAACCTTATCTAGTTCAACAGTATTTTTTAAATGTAATATACGGAATTTCAGATCATTTTCTTTTACCAGTAAATGTTAAGCATCATTACTCAGAGTATTAACATTGTGTGGCTTTTATTTATAATGTAAATTTATTTATAGCCTCAGACCATTTAGATTTTAAGAAATAGAATTATTTCAGGCTAGCCTTATATTATATGTACAAGAACAGTGAGATCAATAAATTCCAATGATATTTGAAGCCTTTTATTCTGCTTTAAGGAAGAAATTACTAGAATTACCATGTTATGTTTTCTACTCCAGCATTTTTCTTTTATACGTTGAAATATATTATTATATAATTATATTATTATAAATGGCCAATATAATCCAATTTAAAAAATCAGAAAAATCAATGAAGAAACAAGAGAATCTACATAAAGAGAAAAATGTAGAGTAGAAATGAATTGACAGGGGAAATGAATAAGTCTTATTGGGTATGAGATTTATTAATAAAAATAAATATGTTGAGAATATTCAAGAGTATGAAATAGAAAATTGAAAACTTTACTAGAAAAGTGGCATAAAAATATAAAGTATGAAATATCAAAATTAAAATCTCTTAAGAATGAGTTTAATAACTTATTAAGCAATAGTGATGAAGGTGCTGGGAACTATAACAACAGCTGGTAAAAATATGTTGAAAGAAGATAGTATTTAAAAAATAAAGGAACTTTAAAAAACATAAATATAAGACAGGTGATATAGCCACAAGGATAACTTATATATAATTGGAGCCCCAAAAGAAAAAGAGAGAAAGAATCCTTTGGCTTTGCTGGTAACTGTGGTCATTTTATCCACCCGGCTTCTGATTAATCACCTTTCCTCCCTCCCCAATTACTATTGGTTAACCCTGTCCTGGAGGGCATCTCCTACTAGGAGTCCTGGCATAAGAAAGAGAGCTTTCACTTAATTTCTTTGTGATGCTAACGTCCCTCTCACTAGTGCAATCATTTTTACCTAAGTAAATAATGTATCTTTTGAGATGTTCCTGGAACATCTGGTGGATTTTCTGCTTTATGTGTATTCACTGCAACACGACTGTGACTCTGAGCCCTTTAACCCTTCCCTTTGCCATCTGCCATAGCAATGTATGAAGGGCTCCATGTTCCTAGGAGCCATCTTAGCAGCATGTTTGTAACAGCTTTTGGGGTCCTTGCCAACGGGTCAAATTCTGTATCCCACAAAAGTGCTCCCAGATGAATAATTTCTCCCTTATCTAATCCTATGTTCCAACTCCCTTGTTCAAGTATCATCAGCATGCACTGCCAGGCTTGATCCCTTAGCTCCTATCAGAACATGCTGGGTAGATCCTTTGGCACAGAGACTCATTATTTTTGTTAGTAGGTACAAATATTACTGGCTAAGTTGTAACTTAACCTTAGTTGTTGCCTAGCAGCCAAGAGGAGAAGTGGAGGCTGATCCTGAGAGAAGACGCCTCTGAATTTTTTCTTTTTCATTCAAGGGAAAGTAATAGTCTATTTACTAATCTATTTCTTAAAGCTCGGATAGGTAAGGGGGATTTTAAGGACTGAAAAGTTTGGAGTCCCTATTCTTTACTAATTGAGTCCCAATCTTGACTGTGAGTTTAATCTTTTGGATCTTTGCTACCTTACTATTAAGTTCTGTGCCTGGTCTTTGGGTTTCTCTGCCCTCCAAGCTACAAGAGATGAGAGGTCTTTGCATGCACACCAGGGTCCATTTTGCTTTCACAGTTAGCTTTTCATTGCTAATTATTCTCTGCTTCTTAAAAAAGTCTTTTCTCTAATTAAGTTTAACAATAACCTCCCAATTCTTTGTTATCGTAGTTATTTTTTTCCCTATTTCTCAAAGGCTGGATCTGTGAAAGTTTGGCAGTTGGACTGCTCCCTGATAAAGGCTGTCTGGTTTTCACCTCCTTCTATGCCAAAGACAGCAGCCATCATGGTTAGATGGTCCAGTTTTGAAATCCCAAGCTCATGATTACTTCTTTGGACTTACTACTCCTGGGACAACCTGTCCAGGCTGGGTTCTATGAAGGCGTATGCTAGCTAATGATGACCATGTGGCAGGTTTGCTGGGGAGTGCTATTCATATCAGTAGATGTAGGGAAAAAAGGGAAAGAAGCTAAGTTGGTTAGAAGGAAAAGTTATCATCTAAAGCAGGCTTTATAGAAGTCTTAGTTGACTCAGAGGAGAATTCTGAAAGTAAGACAATCTTTTGAGCATTTACCAAGTTGGGATAAAGAAGCCAGACCTTTACATCCCTATGAGGATCACTGATTGGATGTAGGTAATTTTGGGAAGGTCTCTGAGTAGGCTGACAGCGAACAGCTCCCTGCCTGTAGACCTCTCAGAGATGTGGTTCTAAGACCTTCATTTCTGAAGAGGAATTTGAGTATAGCATATCACAGCATCTACTGCAGAGGGGAAAATGCATACAACAAGCAGAAAACAAAATCCATAAGGATATAGTGATTGGAGTGACATGATAACACCATTGATCTAATTGATGTCAATGAAGCACTGCACTTAACAAGTGCAGAACAAACATTTTTCCAAGTGCTTTCAGAGTACTCGCTCACATTGATTTAACCATATTGTTTAAATGCTGGGCAATGAGGCATGGTTTTTACAAATTTCAAAGCAGTAAAATGGAAGTCTCTTAAAATTTCAAAGGATGGAAATTATGCATTTAATTATGATCTCTGAGTACAATGGAATTAGCTAGAAATTTGAAATATAATTATAAACAAAAATTTCCATATAGTAGAATATTAAGTGTACATTTATAAATAACCCATGGTAAAACAATGGATTATATAAAAAGTATAATTTAGTCATGTTTTTAATTGAGTATAATGAAAGTATGACATATCCCAACTTGTAGTTTGCAAAGACTATTGTTACTGGGAAAATTTATGTCTTTTTTTTTTTTTTTTTTTTCTTTAAGCTTATTAAGAGGATACAAACAACCAGGTCACAATTTTTGAATTTGTTAGGTAGACTCCTTCTTGTAGTTCTAACCACACCCAAAAGGTGTGCCATACTCCTCTATCTTGTGCCCTTTAAGAGGGAGCACACCAACACCCTTCTCCTTTGTTCCTCTTCCCCCCAACTTGAATAAAATTAAGTTTTTCTCCTATGTGGGCACGTGTTAGATTGCCTACTGACTTCACAATAAAATTGAGTACATTGAATAGTTGCTTTTCCATTCTTGTGATACAGTAGTAAGAAGAATGTATTTCAACTCCACCCAGGTTAATACAAAACATGTAGTTTCTATCTTTTCTTATGGCTGAATAGTAATCCATGGTATATACATGCCACAGCTTGTTAATCTATTCCTGAGTTGATGGGCGCTTGTTTTTTTTCCACATCTTGGCAATTGTAAATTGAGCTGCAGTAAATATTCTAGTACAAATGTCTTTATGATAAAATGATGCTTTTTTTCTTCTGGCTAAATACCTAGTAGTGGGATTGAGGGATCAAATGAGAGGTCTACTTTGAGTTCTTTGACAATTCTCCATATTTCTTTCCAAAGAGTAGTTTGCAGTCCCACCAACAGTATAGAAGTATTCCCCTGTCTCCATATTTGCAACTTTGAGACTTTGTCGTATGGGGTAATCTTACTGGGGTTAAATGATATCTCAGGGTGAGTTTGACTTGCATTTCTCAGATGATTAAGGATGATGAGAATTTTTTCAAATGTTTATTAGCTATTCAACTGTCTTCTTCAGGGAGTTCAGTACAACTTAAGGGAGAAGCAGAGAAATCCCATGGACCTACAAAATTGAAAGAAGCTGTGACCAGTACAAAAAATGGTCATTTTAGATTGTGTAGTCCCTTCCCTCAAGTCAGCGTAACAACTCACAAAGGATTTCCTGAGACCCATAGTTTCTAATGTGGATGTTTGTGGATGTTTTCTAATGTGATCTCTCATTGGTCAGGGAATCTTTGTGAGAAGCCCACTCTGAACCCATCTCTTCCCACAGGAACTACTGGGACTACCAGGAGGACTCAACCACCAGAGGTGAAATGGGGACAAAGAGTAGTGACTGGTTGTGTGGATCTTGGTGGCTTCACTTGCTAGCTGGAATTCCCACCAGTTTTACGTGCTTTCATAGAGACTTCTCCTGGCACAGAAATGCTAAAGGGTCAGAATTAAATTCTGGTGCCTGCTTTAATCTTTCCCAGACTGGGAAATAATAGCAGTGCAGTGAGTTAGTTCAAGTGTAGTGTTTTATTTCCAGTGCTCATAATTCCATCCTAAAATGGGAAGAAACAATAGGAAAATGTTTTAAGTTCTCATAGTAAGTGGTATAGGTCTAACACCAATAAAGGACACCTGAAAGAACTGAAAAAGGTGGCTGTATCCTCAAATGTGCAAACATAGCACAAAGTTGTAGAGATTATGAAAATTGAGGGTCTTATGAGACCACCAAAATAAAACAGCCAAGTTCCAGTAAAAGGCCCAAGGAATTGGAGATCTATAAAATGTTGGACAAGTAATTCAGAACAATTTTATTCAAGAAGCTCAGGAAAACACAAGACAATAGGGATAGAAAACAACATAAAATTTGAAATAAAATCCCTAAACAAGAGGAGACATTTAATAAAGAAATAGATTCCATTTATTTATTATTTCTGTTGTTGCTATTGCCAT
>CAUYPK010041555.1:0-29071 GCA_963574355.1 Loris lydekkerianus
GGCATCTACCCAGAAAGAAAAAAATCCTTTTATCATAAGGACACTTGTACTAGACTGTTTATTGCAGCTCAATTTACAATCGCCAAAATGTGGAAACAGCCTAAATGCCCACCAACCCAGGAATGGATTAACAAGCTGTAGTATATGTATACCATGGAATACTATTCAGCTATTAAAAAAAATGGAGACTTTACATCCTTCATATTAACCTGGATGGAAGTAGAAGACATTATTCTTAGTAAAGCATCACAAGAATGGAGAAGCATGAATCCTATGTACTCAATTTTGATATGAGGACAATTAACGACAATTAAGGTCATGGGGTGGGGGGAGGAAAAGCAGAGAGAGGGAAGGAGGGAGGGGGGTGGGGCCTTGGTGTGTGCCACACTTTCTGGGGGCAAGACATGATTGCACGAGGGACTTTACCTAACAATTGCAATCAGTGTAACCTGGCTTATTGTACCCTCAATGAATCCCCAACAATTAAAAAAAAAAAAAAAAAAATATATATATATATATATATGTGTGTGTGTGTGTCAATGAAAATAAATTGAACTTCCTTAAAATTCTAAAACATTAGCATAAATATAGTCAACTTAAATCTTGTAGTGAAAGATTGAAAAGTTTCTTTGGGGTCCCAGAGTGAGTCAAATCCTACTTATTACTGCCTAATCTAGATATTTTTAAGAAATACATTAAATTCAACAATATGATTATTACTAAGATAGTCAACTCGCAAATGAAAAAATAATTTTTCGTAACCAGAAACTAAATACCAATCATGTTATTTAAATCAGGCAACCAAGCCTGTTGAAAATTGAACAGAACTTATATGATCTTAAAACATTTTCATTGCTAAATTATAAAAATATACAGTGTTTCAAGCCCAGGTATGATGGCTCATGCCTATAATCCTAGCACTCTGGATTGTCTGAGCTCATGAGTTCGAGACCAGCCTGAGCAAGAGTGAGACTCTCACCTCTAAAAAATAGCTGGGAATGTGGCAGGTGCCTGTAGTCCCAGCTACACTGGAGGCTGAGGCAAGAGGATCACTTAAGCCTAAGAGTTTAAGGTTGCTGTGAGCTGTGACGCCATGGTACTCTATCGAGGGCAACATAGTGAGACTGTCTCAAAAAAACGAAAAAAAAAAGAAAAAAAATTTTTTTTAAATCCAAAATTAATCCATTTTATCAACTTTGGAATAAGACACTATTCCACATAAATTAAAATTATAACTCATAAATATATTCCTACATATATAAATAACATTTTGAATATTTAAACCATATATTCTATTTAGATATGGTAAAAAGCAGCTAATCATTCTTTTTTTTTTTCCTTTGCAGTTTTTGGCTGGGGTCAGGTTTGAACCCTCCACCTCTGGTATATGGGTCAGCACCCTACTCCTTGAGCCACAGGCGCCACTCCAGCTAATCATTTTCTAATAATCAAATTTTAAAACTTAGTATCTAAGAAAAATTCTAGAGTTGGTAATATAAAAAAAGTTATGCATTTTAGTAAAAACTAGTAGAGTATACTTAATCCTGATTCAGAAGCAAAGAATAAAACACATTCTTTAAAATCATGTCCTAGCAATAAAAACAGATTTACAGGATAAAAGAACTGACCTTTAAAAGTTCCTCTGATGTAGGACGATCTTGAGGGATTTTCTGGAGGCAAGAATCTACAAAGTTGCGAAAATAATCAGACCTATTGTAAAGGAAAGTATCAAGTGAACATTTTGCTATTTCCTTTAAAAACACATTCACAAATCAAGGCACTGTGCATATTAGTGGAAGGGGAATGGAAAAGGGATGATTAAAAAAAGCACAGACTATACTTTCATAAGACTGTATGAAAGGCTATCTAAAGCAATCAATGACTGTTTTCCAAAGATAAATAAACTTGCACAGAATATTTAAAAATTCTCCTCCCAAAAATTTAAATATCACAACTCATTCTACATTGAGGCAACAGGGGAAAAACCTATCTATTTATCTATCTACCTATGTAGCATTTAAATCCAAAATAACATTCTTTTCCATTTTTTTCCTTTCCTTTTTTATAAACCACCTCTCTTTCTTATTTTGTCCTTACATGGATCATTTTCTTAGGCATGTTTCAGAACATTACTCTAACTGTTTTGGAGAGAGCATCTTTATACCTGAATATGTGGTGCCCCAGAGAAAATATATAAGACTTCCATTAAACCTAGAAAACAAGTTAAGATTATTTTAACTTATTAGAAGTCTGTAATATGTTATATATTTTTATTGACAAGAGTTCAGTGAGTAAGGCAGTAGATACTCCATAGATGTTTGTTTTTGATATTCAAATAAGATTTTAAGTTCCTTGTAGGCAAAGTCTTTTATAAATCCCCAAAGTCTCAAACACAGTGTTTAAGACAGTCTATGCTAAATATATTTACTATTACATTTATATATATCATGCTACAGTTTAAATGTTTTTGTCTTCTCCAAAACTCATGCTGAAACTTAATCCCCAATACAATATTGGAAGGTGGGGACTAGTGGGAAATTAAGTTATGAGGGCTCTGCTCTCACGAATAGAAAGGGGCTACTGGGAGTGAGTTCACTCTCTCTTGTTCCTCTGCCATGTGGGGACACATTGCTCTTCCCCTCCAAAGGATGCAATTCAAAGAACCACTTGGAAGCAGAGAGATCAGGCCCTAACCTGCTGGTGCCTTGATCTTCGACTTCCCAGTTTTCAGAATTGTGAGAAATAAATTTCTTTTCTTTATAAATTAACCAGTCTCAGGTATTCTGTTAGAGCAGCAAAAAACATAAAAACAAACAAAAAACTAAACTAAAACATACCATAATACTAAACTCTGTGCCAAAAAATTCTTTCTATATATCTCTACATAATTAACAAAAACTTATGAATGTGTCTTAATTGTATAATCTTTTTAAACATTAACACACATAATTTAAACATGCATGTGTTAAGTATTTATTAAATATAGTGGATAGTCCCCTAGAATTTTCTTTTCTTTCCTTTTTTTTTTTTTTTTTTTGAAACAGAATCTCACTATGTCACTCTGGGTAGAGTGCCATGTCATCATAGCTCATAGCAATCTCAAACTCCTGAGTTCAGGCAATTAATTCTCTTGCCTCAGCTTCCCAAGTGCTTAGACTACAAGTGCCCACCACAACACCTGGCTAATCATTCTATTTTTAGTATAGATGGAGGTCTCATTATTGCTCAGGCAGGTCTCAAACTCCTGGGCTCAAGCAATACACCGGTATAGGCCTCCCAGAGTGCTAGGATTACAAGTGTGAGACACCGCGACTGGCCTTCCCTAGAATTTTTCAAATGCTAGGTCCACCCAAGAAATTTTCTACCAGTAATAAAAATCCTACTTTTCTAAAATTGTCAATCTGTTCTTCATAAACATCTTTACACAAATTAACTTAATTTCATCAAATAAAGTACTAGAAGGAACATCAAAGAAATCTGAATAACAGCTGGGCACCCATAGCTCCCTAGTTAGGGTGCCAGCCACATGCTCCAGGGCTGGTGGGTTCGAACCCTTGCCCAGGGCCTGGTAAAAAAAAAAAAAAAAAAAAAAAAAAAAATAGCTGGGCGTCGTGGTGGGCACCTGTAGTCCCAGCTATTAGGGACACTCAGGCAAGAGAATTGCTTGCACCCAGGAGTTTGAGGTTGCTGTGAGCTATGCCACCCCAGTTCTCTACTGAGGGTGACAAAGTGAGACTCTGTCTCAATTAAAAAAAAGAAAGAAAAATGAATAACAAATGATATAATTAGATTGCTCTCAAAGTTTTAAAATATCTGGTAATTTCAATAAAGTCAAATTATTTTTTCTATATTTTATTCCATAGAAATTATAAACCATTTCCCAATCAAATTCACTATACACTAATACAATCTTATATTATTACTATAAAATAATCAATGCTTAAAGTGCTATTTGTTATATAATGAGGATAATACATATTCTTAAATATTAAAGAAAAGTAAAATATAAATTTCTATAAAAAACAAATACTTTCTGAATGCACATGAAACCTTTCTTTCCTGAACTGAGTTTTATACAAATCCTATGAAATGGAGACAGGATAAAGGATATTTTATAAGGGAAAAGAAACCTATTTTAGTATCTCTGTAAGTCATGCATTTTACCTAACTGAAATTCATTTTGAAAACAGATTATGAAAAAGCATTTCATTTATACAATGCTAAGCAATATATCTCTTAGTAATACTCACCATTCATTAGACTGTAGTGTAGGGGATTCATTTTGGGCTATGTGATATAAGGCACTCATTGCATTCATATTAAATAAAGGAGGCTTCCTTTCCGCTGTAAAAGAAAGGAAATTTCCTTTTAAAATATATGCCTATAATACAAAGGGGTACTCAAGGAGTGTTCAAAAAAAAATTTTTTTTTTTTTTTTTTTTTTTGCAGATTTTGGCCGGGGCTGGGTTTGAAGCCATCACCTCTGGTATATGGAGCCCGGAACCCTACTCCTTTCAGCCATAGGCACCGCCCATCAAATTTTTTTAAAATACTTTTAAAAACAGTCTTAAAGTTACCTCCCCAAAAGCAAGTAGAATTCAAATGATGTGTTCAAGTGAGTCAATTGAGAATAAATTGCTAATCTGATGCCCTACCATTCCTAAATATTTGAGCGTATGCTTCTTATAAACAAGAACATTTTCCTAAAGAACCGTAACATCCATTAAATTGGGCCATTTATAACAATACTGATAACATGCCTATGTAATCCTCGACCTCCATTCAAAAGTTTTGTTAAATGTTCCAATAACACCCTAAATAGCAAAAGTGAGCATTCATCATTTGCATCCTTCCAGAAGTTTGTTCATTTTATCCCAGGTGTCAAACTGAAGGACATAAAATTGTTCATGTCACCATTACCCTTATAATATCTGTGAAATCTGTAGTGATTATAGAGTGACATTTGACATCTCTATTTGTTTTCCTGATCAATCTTGCTACAGGCTTATCAATCTTATTAATCTTCTCAAAGTACTGGTATTCGGTTTTACTGGTTTTGTTTTTCTGTTTTCTATTCAATTGATTCTTGCTTTGAATTTATTATTCCCTTTCTTCTGCATATTGTGGGTTCAATTTGTTCCTTTCCTAGTTTCTTAAGATGAAGTCTAAAACCATGACCTTGAAAATTTTAAAGTATAGTTCAATGTCTGTAGGCTCTACATCCACAAATTAAAACCAACCAACTGAAATACTTCAACTGAGGATCGAAAAATGTTTAATTAAAAAAAAATACAAATTTAAAAACAACACAGTATAACTATTTATTTAGCATTTATATTGTATCAAGTATTATAAGTAACCTAGGGATGACTTAAAACTATTTGAGATACATAGGTTATATGCAAATGGTATGCCATTTTATACAAGTGATGTGAGCATCTATCTGTAAGATACTGGCATCTATCAGGGTCCTGGAACCAATCCCTTGCAGGTACTGAGATATGCAGGATGCCTGAATACCCTTCACTTTGGGTTTCTCTGATATTTTCTTTTCTTTCTTTTTTTCTTTTTGAGACAGAGTCTCACTGTGTCGTCCTGGGTAGAGTGCCGTGGTATCTCAGCTCACATCAACCTCCAACTTTTGGGCTTATGTGATTATCTTGCCTTAGGCTCCAAGTAGCTGGGACTACAGGCGCCGGTCTATTTTTGGTTATAGTTGTCACTGTTGTTTGGCAGGCCTAGGCTGGATTCACATAGTGTATGTGGCTGGCGCCAAGCCTTTCTGATATTTTCTGTTACAACACTGTACACTTCTGGCAGGAATATCACAGAAGTAACACTATATTTTGCTCACTATACCCCATAAGATGGCACATGATTTTGAGTGGTCCTGTTACTGACAATCACTATGACCACCTAATTAAGGCCCATGTCTACCAGGATTCTTGATGATAAAGTTTATCTTTTCTCCTTTGTAATTAATAAATATTTTATGAGAAGGTACTTTGGTTTTATGTATATATGTATGAATGTATTTTTATTTTTTTTGGTGACAGAGTCTCACTCTGTTGCCCTGGGGTTGAGTGTCATGGCATTGTAGCTCCCAGTAACCTTCAACTCTTGAGCTCAAGTGATCCTTATGCCTCAGCCTCCCAAGTAGCTGGGATTACAGGTGCCGCCACAACACCTAGCTAGTTTTTCTATTTTTAGAAGAGACAGGGTCTCACTTTGCTCAGGCTGGTCTCAAACTCCTAAGCTCATACAATCTACCCACTTCACAGAGTGCTAGGATTAAGGTATGAGTCACTGAGCCTGGCCAGAAAAGGTACTTTGAATCTATATAAATATCCAATTTTTCATAAAAGTTTCATTTTATTCTTTTATCTATTTATTACATGGTTTATAGACATAGATTTATAGTCAACAAATTTTTATTTATTTAGACAGAGTCTTACTCTGTCACCTGGGATACAATGCAGTGGCATTATACATATCAACAAATTTTTAGCTATTTATGTCTATCTATCTATCTATATAGTCTCATTCTGTCACCAAGGCAAAGCAGTGGCAGTGGCATTATCATAACTCAATGCAACCCCAAACTCCTGGGCATAAGTGATTATTCAGCTTCAATCTCCGTAGTAGCAGGGACTATAGGTGTACACTACCAGGTCTGGCTAATTTTTCTATTTTTTGTAGAGATAGAGTCTTACTCTTACTTGAGCTAGTCTCGAACTCCTGGCCTCAAGCAATCCTCTCAACTCGGCCTCCTAGTGGTAGGAATTCTTATTATTTATTTTGATGTTCAAAAATTATCTCATGTCGAAAGGCATGTTCTAGTTTAACATACTGATGGTATGACATTAAAAATACTAAAGGGTGGGTGGCGCCTGTAGGGTGCCAGCCCCTATATAACGAGGGTGGTGGGTTCAAATCTGACCCCTGCCAAACCACAACAAAAAAAATAGCCAGGCATTGTGGTGGGCACCTGTAGCCCCAGATACTGGGGAAGGTGAGGCAAGAGAATTGCTTAAGCCCAGGAGTTGGAGGTTGCTGTGAGCTGTGACGCCACAGCACTCTACCCAGGGTAACAGCTTGAGACTTTGTCTCAAAAAAAAAAAAAAAACAACTAAAGGGTGAAGAGAGTGTTCACACCATTGGGTAAAATGGAATGGGGATTCAGAATTTGAGGAGTTAAAGAAGAGTATGTGTTAGTGGAGAGTGTGGTCAAAAAGATAGGAGATTGGTTACATACAGGAGAAATGTTTTGTTTTGTTTTAAAACAATCTCACTCTGGTGCCCAAGCTAGAGTGCCCTGGCATCATCATAGGTCACTGAAACCTCAAACTCTGGCATTCAAGCAATCCTCCTGCCTCAGTTTCCCCAGTAGCTGGGACTACTGGTGCCCAACACAATGCCTGGCTAATTGTTTCTAGTTCTAGTAGAGACAGGGTCTCCCAATCTTGCTCAGCTCAGGTTCAGGCTAGTGGTCAGAACTCCTGAGCTCAAGGGATTCTCCCACTTCAGCCTCCCAGAACGTTAGGATTATAGGCATGACCTGCTGCACCTGGCTGCAGGAGGAATTTATCAAGTAAGAAAAAAAAAAAAAAAAAAAAGAAAGAAAAAAAATTTTTTTTTTTTTTTTTTTCTGAGACAAGAGTCTCACTGTGTCACCCTTGGTCTGTGTCAACCTCGGTCTGTGTCACCCTCAGTAGAGTGCCCCAGTGTCACAGCTCACAGCAACCTCAAACTCTTGGGCTTAAGTGATTCTCTTGCCTTAGCCTCCCAAGTAGCTGGGACTACAGGCACCTACCACAATGCCCAGCTATTTTTGGTTGTAGTTGTCATTGTTGTTTGGCTGGCCGGGCTGGATTCAAACCTGCCAGCTCCAGTCTATGTGGTTGGCACCCTAGCTGCTGAGCTACAGGCTCCAAGTCCAAGTAAGAAAATTTAGCCAGGATAAGAACAGCGTTTCTCATTATCAGAGATGGGCTTTACAAATATGGAATTGAAGAAAGCTAGAATAAATAGTATGGTGTTGGATTGGAGTTTGAGATACTGCAGAGAACAATTGTTTTCAATAAATATACACGTACATCTGTGTATAATTATGTAAATGTATATATATATCCTAACTCTGTTCACTGAGAAGGTCTGGGAGCAGTGACATCCCAGTAGCACTAAGCATACTTATTGCTATGGCTCTCTGGAGAAGTGGTTGATCCAGTGTCTGGGGTAGGTAAAATACAAGATAAGCTGAAGACACCTCAGTGTACCAGAAAACAAGAAAGTGACCAAAGAATAACCGAGCCATCTATGTCCAAAAGGGAGACTAGGTATGTTGCCAGTCAATTCCTGGCCTTAAGTGATCATCTCACATTAGTTTCCCCAAGTTCTGGGATTTTAGCATGAGCCACCATGCCTGCCTATGAACAAAGGTTTTTGTTTCTTTTTCCCTTTATAATGGGGTACTATTTTTATTTGAGGAATAAATATCCTCTGTAAGTTAGGTTTACTTATATCATCTCTAACTTTAGGATGTATTAATAAACTCGGCTCAGCGCCTATGGCTCAAGCAGCTAAGGCGCCAGCCACATACACCTGAGCTGCCAGGTTTGAATCCAGCCCGGGCCACCAAACAACAATGATGGCTGCAACCAAAAAAAAAAAAAAAGCCGAGCGTTGTGGTGGGCACCTGTAGTCCCAGCTACTTGGGAGGCTGAGACAGGAGAATTGCTTGAGCCCAGGAGTTAGAGGTTGCTGTGAGCCGTGATACCACGGCACTCTACCCAGGGTGACAGCTTGAAGCACTGTCTCAAAAAAAAAAAAGTAAAAAGAAAGAAAAAAAGAAAGAAAGACAAACTCTATAGTACCTGAGACTACATCATGCACAAATGGGATTAAAATAACTAACATTTATCAGTAAGTACTATGTGCCAAACTTATTTTCTAAGCAATTTATCTATTTATCTATCTATCTATCTATCTATCTATCTATCAATTAAACCTCATGAAAACTCCACGAGGTATATAAAGGTGCTCAAAATTACCTTAATAAATGGCAACATTAGCAATGATAAAATCGAAAGAAAAAAGTATATAGAGTTAGACGGATCCTATATTAAGAAGAGTCGATTTAAATAGTATCATGAAAAATTTTGTTAAAAAATTGAAAAAAAATTGTCTCAGCACCTGCACAGTGGTTATGGTGCCAGCCATATACACTGAGGCTGGCGGGTTTGAATCTGGCCAGGGCCAGCTAAACAACAATGACAACTGCAACAAAAAAATAGCTGGGCATTGTGGCAGGTGCCTCTTGTCCTAACTACTTGGGAGGCGCAAGAGAATCGCTTTAGCCCAAGAGTTTGAAGTTGCTGTGAGCTGTGATGCCATAGTACTCTTACCATGAGGGTGACATAGTGAGATTCCTGTCTCAAAAAAAAAAAAAAATTTACCTGAAACAGTTCCATTTACAGGTAATTTATTTTATTTTTAATAAAATACATTAATTTATTTTCACTATTTTTGTGTATTTCTCTAATATTATACCTTGAACATATGTTCATATAATTTAAAAAAGGTAAATTATATTTTTATAAAGATAATTGTACAATAATGCATATGGCTTCGAAAACTACAAACTAAGGATTTTTTTTTGGTTAAATTAACTGTAAACAAATATAAAATCCACCCATAAAAAATCCTGAACTTTAAGATTCTTGGTCATAAAACATATCAAATAATTTCAACCTTAGTGATACCGAAGTATGAAAGTCATATTCATACAGAAGCATATATATCAAAACCAAGAATAGTATAATTGAATTGTTTCTTCTCTTACCTACAAGAAAACAGTATGCTTTACTTCATTTTCCTTAACTATTTCAAAGCAGAAAAGCCTATTATGATAGACATATATTCTAAGACTGAATCTAATTTGCATTGAAAATCATGCTACTAGACAGCCGCTAGTGACATGTGACTATTTAAATGAAAACTTATTTTAAAAAAGGAAATTAGGTGGCACCTGTGGCTCAGTGGGTAGGGCGCTGGCCTCATATAGAGGGTGACAGGTTCAAACCCGGCCCCAGCCAAACTGCAACAAAACAAAAATAACCGGGTGTTGTGGCGGGCGCCTGTAATCCCAGCTACTCCGGAGGCTTAGGCAAGAGAATAGCCTAAGCCCAGAAGTTAGAAGTTCCTATGAGCTGTGTGACGCCACAGCACTCTACCAAGGGCAATAAAGTAAGACTCTGTCTCTACAAAAAAAAAAAAATTAAGTTCCTCAGTTGCAGTAGCCACATTTCAAACGCTGAACGAGCCACACAGATCAATTTTATTATAAAAAGATATTACTAATATCTTCCCCTGGCACCATATCAGAGTTAAAATATAGTTCCTGACTTAGCAATTCATTTAATTTAAAATATTTTTAAGTAGAATTTTTAAAAGTTATTAGCTCCAAGAAATTCTTTAAAATGTATCACCCATGTAAAATCATCTAAAGACAATCACATGTCCCAAAGTTTCTTTGTACTAACTATAAAATCTCCTGGTGGGCACAGTGGCTCACACCTATAATCCCAAAACTTTAGGAGCCTAAGAAAGGATCACTTCAGGCCAGAAGTTTGAGACCAGCTTGGGCAACATAGTGAGACCCTTTCTCTACAAAAATTTAAAAGATTAGCCAGCCAGGCATAGTGGGATACATGTACTCAGGAGAACTATTTTAAGCTCAGGATTTCAAAGCCACAGTGAGCCTTGATTGGGCCACTGAGCTCCAACCTGGGCAACAGAGCAAGACCTTGTCTCAAAAAAAGGGGGTTAAACAAAAATAAAACCTTCCCATTGTGAAAGCACTCTATTTCTCTATTTTATGAACCAGAATAAAAATAAACTAGATAGTCCAGAAAATAAGAAGCTATTTCATGGAAATCACACAATTCAAGACAGATTTTGTTCTAAGCAATGTAATTAGCCAACACACATTTTCTAATGAAATAAATCTTAAAATGTATCAATAAAACCTAACAGGACCATTAACGCAATTTCCCTATAACCAAGAGACATGTGTAGGTATTAGCCAGTATAAGTATGTAAAAGCATAAGTATGTATATAATATATAGTATAGTATATATTATAGTATTATATACTATACCAAATAGAATGTTAACCATCTTCTCTACAATTATATCCAGACTACTTCTTCTTCTTCTTCTTTTTTTTTTTTTTGTAGAGACAGAGTCTCACTGTACAGCCCTCAGGTAGAGTGTTGTGGCATCACACAGCTCACAGCAACGTCCAACTCCAGGGACTTACGTGATTCTCTTGCCTCAGCCTCCCGAGCAGCTGGGACTACAGGCACCCAACACACTGCCCAGCTATTTTTTTTTTTTGTTGTTGTTGTTGAAGTTTGGCCGGGACCAGATTTGAACCCGCAACCCTCGGTATATGGGGCCAGTGCCCTACTCACTGAGCCACAGGCGCTGCCCTATATCCAGACTTCTTAAGAAATTAATTAGGATATACAGATAGAAAAATCATGGATAAAAGATTAAAGATTAGAGTTTAGGACACTTAAAGGTACTTTCAAATGGAAGAAATATTGTGCAAACTTTAAGACTGAGAGATAACCAGAGAACGACATTATGATAATCTCCAAATCTATGCAGATGCTGTCAAACAAACAGAATGATGTAGAACTTGAAGAGAATGGTTAATGTAGGAATTTCAACAAAAGTAGGAATATTTAAAATTACATGATGTGGGAGGAAAAATTAGACTGCAAGATAGAATAAGTCTGGTTATAATAGAAATTATAGCATTTATCTACTTTATAACAATAAACAAGTTTTTAGCTGGCCCAGGCCGGGTTTGAACTGCCAGCCTTGCTGTGCATGGCTGGCACCATAACCACTGTGCTATGGGCGCCGAGCCTAATAATAAACAAGTTTTTACCTTTATTTTACCTCAATTTCCCTATCTCTATTAGAAAACTATTGACAAACCCAGATGGATAATGATTAATCAAAATAGCCAATGAATTTTACTTCTACTTCGTTTTCAGTCTCTGGCCACTCTCTTTACAATGATTCAATTAAATACTCCCAATATTTCTCACTCTTAAATAAATTTTGAAGGGACATTCTTGTAAGATGAAAAAAAGAAAGACAATTAGGCTGTTAGGTGGAAGCTTAGGGAATCCAGAGCAAGAAAGTTATCATCTTCAATTATAGTGACAGTCCACCTGGATCTCAGTGAGAACGTTAATAAATTAACATTCCACTGCTTTTAGCATAGTTCCTTTTAGGAGCAACAGAACAAAATGTGTGCATAGAATCAAACAGCTATCTATGGCTGGGCACAGTGGCCCATGCATGTAGACTGCTTGAGCTCAGGAATTCAAGATCAGCCTGGGCAAGAGTAAAACCCCATCTCTACTAAAAACAGAAAAACCAGTGGGGCATGGCAGGACAGGCCTATAGCCCCAGCTATTCGGGAAGCTGAAGCAAAAGGATCACTTGATTGAACCCAAGAGTTTGAGGTTTGCTGTGAGCTACGATGCCACAGTATTCTACTCTAAATAGCTATGGAGAGTAGATTCCAATCTTTTCCTCTCACTCCAAGATTGTCACTGCAGTGATCCATACCTATCCCATGGCCCCTCCTTGAATAAAGCCTGTTTTCCTGTCTTTATTTAAAAAAAAAAAAAAAAGTTAAGGCTGGGCCCATTGGCTCATGCCAGTAAACCTAGCGTCCTGAAAGGCTAAGGCAAGAGGATAACTTGAGCTCAGGAGTTTGAGACCAGCCTGGACAAGAATGAGACCCTGTTTCTATTAGAAAACTTAGCCAGGCATTGTGAGTGCCTATAATCCCACCTAGATGGAGGGCTGAAGTAGGAGGATCACTTAAATCCAGGAGTCTAACGTTGACATAAGCTTAGGCTGATACTATGGCACTCTAGCCTGGGCAACAGAGTAAGACTCTATGTCACCAAAAAAAAAAAAAGGTTATAGTATGGTATAGTTTAATATCTAATTTTCATAATTATCTTAGGCAGGGGTAAATAATTCATGAATGCTTTAGAGGTGTTCTATAGATGGTAAATCTGATAATCGTGGACATATTATTCAAGGTATTTAACAGATACTTAGTAATGTTAGAGATAGATATCTTAAATGTAATTAAAACCACAGTGGAAAATTATGTTAGACCTAATTTAACAAAGCAAATATAATACACCTAATCTACTATATATATAAATCACCAGATAACAAAAGTGAAAACTTTAACAGGTTTATCACTCCCCTTAGTAGAATTGACATGTAAAGTAAAAATTGACATATAAGATAAATTTGATATAGAAATTGAGGTAAAATTCTGAACAAAACTTAACACATAGTAATGAAGAAAAATGCTTACCTAGTTCAATACATGTTATTCCAAGAGACCATACATCCACTTTGCCATCATACTGTCCTTCGTCCATGGCTAAAATTACTTCTGGAGCCATCCTAAAACATAAAATGATCATTTAAATTAAAGTTTAAAATAGTACAGTATTCTTTGAGAATGTAATGACCACCTACATGGATAATATTGGTTGAATTTCAGCCAATATCTCTGGATATAATAATTTTTATAATGGCAAATAAGTGCATAGGTAAATATTTAGCAGTATTTACTACAGTATTTATTACAGGTGATAGGTAAATATTTAGCAGTACATATATAGTTTTACATCCATTCTCACCATGTGTCATGACCATGTAATAGAATCCCAAAAGCAGAAAGCCTCCAATGCAGGATTGTATTCCGCACCTATTCAAGTTTGCAGATTATACTATTACATGTCCTTTAGGCCTGTGGCCTCATGATCTCATTTCAAAAGTCTAATTTTTACTTGTAAGACTGAATTTTAATATTGGCAATAAATACTTTGTTGTTTTTCTTTTTTTTCTTCCTTCTCAAAACTATACACATATGGAAGTTGTTTTTCTTGATGTGACAACCTCACCTCACTTTATTTATTCAAGAAAATACCTGCTATTATAACCAAGACCTAATAACCATAGTGTCTGTGTGAAAAAAAAAAAAAGGCTCAGCGCCTGTAGCTCAAGCGACTAAGGCTCCAGCCACATACACCGGAGCTGGCAGGTTCAAATCCAGCCTGGACCACATTGGACAATAATGACAGTTACAACCAAAAATAAAAAAATAAAAAATAGCCGGGCATTGTGTGGGCACCTGTAATTTCCCCCCACCCCCCCAAAAAAGTGTTTCAGGCCAAGTGCAGTGGCTCACAATTATAAATCTAGCATTCTGGCAGGCCAAGGCATGTAACTGCTGGAGCTCAGGAGTTCAAGACCAGTCTGAGCAATATCAAGACCCTGTCTCTAAAAAGTAGCTGGGCATTGCGGCAGGTACCTATAGTCCTAGCTACTTGGGAGACTTACACAGAAGGATCACTTGAGCCTAAGAGTTTGAGGATGCTGTGAGTTATGATGCCACAGCACTCTACTGAGGGCAACAAAGTAAAGACTCTGCCTTCCAAAGAAAACAAAAGGTGTTCCATGATAAAAGCAACTTACAAATCAACCACACAATTACCAATTTTATGGGTATCTTAGTTATAAATTTAAATACCAATTCACAACTTCAAGCTAGAGTCTAAATTTTTTTTTTTAAGACAGAGCCTCAAGCTGTCACCCTGGGTAGAGTGCTGTGGCATCACAGCTGACAGCCACATCCAACCCCTGGGCCTGGGCTTAAGCGATTCCACCACAATGCCTGGCTATTTTTTGGTTGCAGTTGTCGTTATTTGGCAGGCCCGGGCTGGATTCGAACCCGCCAGCTCTGGTGTATGTGGCTGGCGCCTTAGCGGCTTGAGCTACAGGCACCGAGGCTAGAGTCTAAACTTCTTGATGATACTTTCCCTCGCACTTCATTTGTGTTGGGTGTTAAGAACAGACAGACACAGAAAATAACTGCTTCCATCCTGGAGAGGTGGCTCGCACCTATAATCCTAGCACTCTGGGAAACTGAGGTGGGAGGAATGTTTGACCTCAGGAGCTCCAGATCAGCCTGAGCAAGAGCGAGACCTTGTCTCTACTAAAAATTAATTAGCTAGGGCAGCGCATGTGGCTCAGGTAGGACGACAGCCCCATATACTGAAGGTGGTGGGTTCGAGCCCAGCCCTGGCCAAACTGCAACAAAAAAATAGCCGGGCATTGTGGCGGGTACCTGTATTCCAGCTACTCGGGAGGTTGAGGCAAGAGAATTGCCTAAGCCCAGGAGTTGGAGGTTGCTGTGAGCTGTGACGCAATAGCACTCTACCGAGGGCAATAAAGTAAAACTCTGTCTCTAAAAAAATAAAAATAAAAAATAGTAATAAAAAAATAGAAACAAATAAGCTAGCCATTGTAGTAGGTGCCTAAAGTCCCAGCTACTTGGGAGGCTAAGGATGGAGGATCACTTGAATCCAAGAGTCTGAGGTTGTGGTAAGCTAAGCTGATGCCACAGCACTCTAGAGTGAGATTCTGTCTCAAGAAAATGAAAAACCAAAAAAACTCTCCCAAAAGATCCAAATAAAAACAAACAAACAGAACAATTGCTTCCTGCTTACTTAAAAAGCAGGTACTCCTAGTGTGCGTGCTCATGCACACATGTATGTATATATAAAAAGAAGTGGACATGTAACCAGTTCTTGTGTTCCAAATATAGCATATACAAATATGTAATAAAGTAAAAATAAACCTCCAGCTGTCAATATCAGTGCTTCACCAGTATTCAAGATGGTTAAGTAAGTTTGGGAAATTAAGTTAAGCAAAGTTAAAGTACTAGTTTTTTTGGAGACCGAGTCTCACTCTGTTGCCCAGTCTAGAAAGCCATGCTGTCAACCTTAGCTCATCACAACCTCAAACTCCTGGGTTAAGCAATCCTAACGCCTCAGCCTCCGAAGTACCTGGGACAAGAGGCATGCAATACTATGCCCAGCTAATTTTTTCTGTTTTTAGTAAAACAATGAGGTCTCTGGGGTCTCTCCCTCGTTGCAGCTTTTTCCCTCTCTTGAGCTCAAGGGATCCTCCCACCTTGGCCTCCCAGAATGCAAGGATTACAGGCATGAGCCATCACATCTGACCACTTTTATGTTTTTCATTGTAGGACTTTCCAAGGCTTTTATAACAGCTAAGATTCATCACCAATTGCTAAAGAGGGGAATCATTAAGAAGTATGATTCAGGGCGGCGCCTGTGGCTCAGTGAGTAGGGTGCCGACCCCATATACCGAGGGTGATGGGTTCAAACCCAGCCCCGGCCAAACTGCAACAAAAATAGCTGGGTGTTGTGGTAGGCACCTGTGGTCCCAGCTACTGGGGAGGCTGAGGCAAGAGAATCGCCTAAGCCCAGGAGCTGGAGGTTGCTGTGAGCTGTGACGGCCTGGCACTCTACCAAAGGGCAATAAAGTGGGACTCTTGTCTCTCTACAAAAAAAAAAAAAAAAGAAGTATTATTCGGCTCGACACCCGTAGCACTGGTTACGGCGCCAGCCACATACACCGAGGCTGGCAGGTTCAAAGCTGGCATGGGCCAGCTAAACAACAATGACAACTGCAAAAAAAATAGCCAGGCTTTGTGGTGAGCACCTGTAGTCCCAACTACTTGGGAGGCTGAGGCAAGAGAATCGCATAAGCCCAAGAGTTTGAGGTTGCTATGAGCTGTGATGCTACAGCACTCTACCGAGGGAAACATAGTGAGACTCTGTCTCAAAACAAAAAACAAAAACACACACACAAAAAAAACTGTATTATTGCCTTAGAAAACCCTTATTTGTAGAGGGAAAAGGAATTTATATAGACCAGGGTTTTACACAAAAAATTTTTGATTGTCTGGCTTGGCGCTTACAGCTCAGTGGCTAGGGTGCCAGCCACATATACTGGAGGTGGTGGGTTCAAACCCAGCCAGGACTGTCAAACAGCAATGACAACTACAATAACAAAATAGCTGGGCATTGTGGCGGGTGCCTATAGTCCCAGCTACTTGGGAGGCTGAGAGAGCAAGAGAATCGTTTAAGCCCAAGAGTTTGAGGTTGCTGTGAACTATAACACAGTGAGATAATTTTTTTTTTTGGTTGTCTAGTATAGTCATCTTTAACTTTTTTTTAAACATTTACCTCCCAGAATTTATAAAAACTATACATCCTTTGTGCATTTGGGGGTTCATATCTACATTCTATAAATTTAATAGCTGCAAAAGGCTGAGTGTGATGGATTATGCCTATAGTTCCAGCACTTTGGTAGGCTGAGGGAGGAGGCTCATTTGAGGCTAAGAGGTCGAGGTCAGCCTGGGCCACACAATGAGAGTCCCATCTCCACAGAAAATAAATAAATAAAAAATTAGCTGGGCATGGTGAAGTGCATCTATAGCAACAGTCACACAAAAGCCTGAGGTGAGAGGATTCACTGAGGCCAGAAATTCAAGGTTATACAATCAAGTCATTGCACCCACCCTAGGTAAACAGAGCAAGACCCTGTTTCCAAAACAAAAAAAAAAAGTGCATACGATATAATATATAGAATATACTGTACTGTACAAGTGCTTTAAAGATATTTAAAACTTTGAGATACAGAATTAGTTCATTCAATTTAGTAAAATCACTGCCATATAACCTAATTAGCAAGGCCAGTCTTCATGGTCATATCAAACAAATCAGAATCGCTTTCTGTCAGAAAAAAGTTAGACTTCATTGTTCAATGTAAACATGTCCCACAACAACCATCTCAGTTCTTAATTCTAACACTAGAAAAATAGAAAAGGAGAAGGAGAAAGAAAAAGAGAGTAAAAAGAAGGAAGAGGAGATGACTGAAAAGGCAATGATAAGCTTGTGCTCTGACCCTCTAATATTTCTCATAAATGCTATATACCCCTAAAATGTCTTTCTGATGTCCCTCTGAGGTTTTAACATTTAAGAACTACGTACCATTGTAATACTGAAGATAAGAGAGAGCTTCCTTTTGTAAGCGGGAAAAGGAAAATTTGAGAGACAGGTGGGAAAGAAGATGCAGGGGACCTAATGTACGATACCACTCTCAGCATATATATTAATAGAAAGGATACATACAGAAGTTAAATATCTGAAAATTTACTCCCTTTAATCTTGCTGACACATACATACTAAATTATTTAAGGACTGATATTAGATATCCAGGATCTGCTTTAAATATCTGGGGTTGGGCGGAAGAAAAGAGAGCATATAGGACAGGAAGGCCAGTTCTGTTGTTGTACTTGGTGATGGTTATATAGGCTTCATCATACTTTTGTCTACTTTTATGTATGTTTGAACAAATTAGCTACCCAGTCTTTAAGTATTCTTAGTCTGAAGATCAGTGATATTGTAAATATAAGTCTAAAGAAAAGAAACAAATTACCACTGGCATGTCTATCTCCTCTACTTGAAATTTATTAATTTTTTTAATTCTCACACCCAATATATGATGCAGATAGTAAAGCAAATTTGGCCATGAGAAAGAAAAAATAAGGTGATGCAAGGGCAGCACTATACATCTCTAATTTAAAACTGTAATTAAAAGCATTTAATTACAATGCTTAAAGTTAAAATGTCCAAAACAGCATGATATTTCCATGAAAAAGACTTAAAAAACTGTGTGTGTGTGTATATACATATGAAGTGTATATATATCCATATGTATCTATAAAAAAGTATAACCACACATTGCTTATTTCATTTATGAGGATCAATACCAGATAGGATAATTCTTACCAATATGGTGTTCCCACAAAGGAATTGGCAGGAGATGCCATGGAAGCAGATCCAAAGTCAGCAAGTTTCACCTGGCCCGGTTCTGTCAGAAGGATATTTCCTGCTTTGATATCTCTGAATTTAAGGAACACAGAAAATTATTTATTTTTCCTTCATTAGATTGTGTTAATGAGAAAAATCAAGAATTCCTAAGATGGTAAAGAAAAAATTAAAATAATTTAAGTACTGGGACAATCTCAAAATTGGGATAAAAGAATTAAGATTCAAATAAAATGAAAAACACAGAATTCAAATAAACATATAGTAACAAATTTCTAAAAGAAAAGGCAAAATAGCAGTAAGAAACAAAAGATAGAAAATCAGGTAATTGTAGCATATAGCTTATATATATATATTTTTTTTTGGGGGGGGGGGGAGACAGAGTCTGACTTTGTCACCCTCAGTAGGATGTCATGGCGTCACAGCTCACAGCAACCACCAACTCTTATGCTGGCTTAAGAGATTGTCTTGTCTCAGACACCCGAGTATCTGGGACTACATGCGTCTGCCACAACATCCAGCAATGTTTTGTTGCAATTCTCATTTCTGTTTTAGCTGGCCAGGGCCAAGATCGAACCCACCACCCTCAGTATGAGGCCGGTGCCCCACCCACTGAACCACAGGTGCCGCCCTGAGTTTCTGTTTTTAAAAATAGAATTTAATTAGCAAACAGTCCTTTCACAATGTGTAGGACTTCTGAGTATCATAATGTTAAAAAAAAAGAAAAGCAGGCAGTGCCTATGGCTCAGTGAGTAGGACACCAGCCCCATATACTGAGGGTGGTGGGTTCAAACCCGGCCCCAGCCAAACTGCAACAAAAAATAGCTGGGCGTTGAGGCAGGCACTCATAGTCCCAACTACTCGGGAGGCTAAGGCAAGAGAATTGCCTAAGCTCAGGAGTTGGAGGTTGCTGTGAGCTGTGACGCTACAGCACTCTACTGAGGGCGATAAAATGAGACCCTGTCTCTTAAAAAATAATAATAATAAAAAAGAACTTTATCCTCCAAACTTGGTTTTTTAAAAAAGGATTATTTAGATCATTACCAAACTTTAGCATAGTTCTAACTAAATATAAATGAAAACTGAAACATACGGATAATGTAATACATCCATGACACCGAATTTACTTTCAATCTCACTTTCCTGAAGCAGCAAACTATTTTCTACCTAAATTAAGAAAATTGTAAATATTTATATAGTAGGACTGTATGTCCAATGGGCACTAGTATAACATACACTTAATTGTTTAAAAATTAAGATAGGAAAACTAAATTTTCCAGTACTTGTTAATTTTTACTATTGTATTTTGATGCATGTAATAAATGAATCTGTTTTCATTTCATTTGATAATTTAATTTAAAATGGCTAGGCACTTCCAAGTTGAAAAAACCTTAGGCTGGGATTCAAAACATACCATTTAGAAGATGCCAGTCACTTAACTTATTAGCATGTAGATTTCTCTAAGACTTTGTTATTCTCATCAAAAAATGATAACCCATTAACTCACAATGACACAATTATATTCTATATTATGTACTACCTGGTTCATATATGCAAACAAAAAACATGCTAATATCCTCTTAAGACAACCACAAAAAAATGCTAGCGCCAAAAATACATTGTAAGATGGGTTAATTTCAAAGTTACTATTATGATTTTTTTTTTTTTTTTTTTTTGAGATTGAGTCTCACCATGTTGCCCTCGGTAGAGTGCCATGGCATTACAGCTCACAGCAATCTCCAATTCTTGGGCTTAAGCAATTCTCTTGTCTCAGCCTTTCAAGCAGCTGGGACTACAGTCCCCTGCTACAACGCCCTGTATTTTTCGGTTGCAGTTGTCATTGTTGTGTAGCAGGCCCAGGCCAGGCTTGAACGTGCCAGCCTTAGTGTATGTGGACAGCGCATACACTGTGGATTACTCACTGAGCTTCGGGCACCAAGTCCTACTCACTGAGCTTTGGGCACCGAGCCGCAAAGTTACAATTATTAACGATTAATAGTCAAAAGCATAACGAGTCTGAAGTAGCTTTATCCATTTAATAGAATCAAAGGAACGAACCCAGCATTATCAGCTACAAGGAAAACAAAGGTTTAGGTTTAGTTCCAGCTCTAATCTATTTGGCTTTGCAACTTTTGTGAAATTACAGTCACAAATTAGGACACTGGTTTCTTCACTTATCCAATGAAAAAGAAAACTATGTAATCCTTAATGCCCTTTCCAGTATACAAATTAAATGATTCTATAAATATTTACTACAAATCCATAATGTACATACTTTAGAAAGCGCAGCAGCACATGTGGGCCAAGACAAAAATCATCCTAAATAAACAGATCAAGTGTAGGTTCATTTTAAGACATGGGTGATCTAAAAAATTAAGAGTTTATATGATTTTATTTATTAATAGTTATAACCAACAACAATTTCAGGGTTAATAAATTCTATGGTTGATAAATGCAATGAGCTATTTGGTTGTCAATATATGATAATTTCCAAAGGACTTACCTGTGGATCATGGTATGAGAATGTAAATAAGCTAATCCCTGGAGAGCACCATGTGTAATTGCAGCTATTTCCACTTCTTGTAATGGCTTTTTGTGAACTTAAAGTAAGAATTTATTTGAAAATAATTACTATATAAAACATTTTTGTTTAAAAAAATATACATATCTAATATATGAAAATAATTTTTAAAAACTGTTATTTAGGTTAGTCCGAAGTTAGTGAGTTATCTCACTTGATTGTTCAGTCAGTTACAGATTGAATTCCTTGTTCTACCCTTTTCCCCCTTCTCACTACTGCATTTGACTAGTCTTAAAAAAAAAAAAAACAAATTGTTATTCAGCAGGAAAAGATTTGTTTCCCATGATGATAAAGCTATTATGCTTTATAACTAGTACATAGTTGTGTCAGCTATTAAAGTATATTTCACAGCCAATTTTCCTATTAACTAATAATTTTAAACAATTATTCGGTGATATAAAAATAGAACAAAAGTTTTCCCTTTATTCTCACCATTGTTTTGAGCAGAAAGACAGAAATCTAGAAAAATGCTTATAAAATCACAATGAGAGAAAACTTGCACATTTTATGCTGTTGTATTTAATAAAGACAACATATACTATGCTGAGTATCTACAGAATTCTAAGGTCTGTACTCTCTGGAAAATTTTACATTGTTTAGTATTAATTTAAATAATCTCTAAATTATGGTTTTATTCTGTTAATACTTTATAAATTAAATAAAACCTACCTTCTAGTAAATCTGAAGCAGATCCTAAACAATATTCCATTACAAGCTACATGGGGAAAAAAATTATAAAAATATTAAAATATAGTATAAAGATTCTATTTGAGATACATTTACCTAGGAGATAGTTTGAAGTAAAACAAACTCTAGTCACTATTTACTTTAAGAAATATAGTTATGTATTCAGCAATTTGCTAAATGCATAAAGTTACACTAATGATATATTAATCTTTTAATAATGTCAACATGTGATCACTTCTATAAGCTGTGTATTTCATATATAATTACTAATTGAAGCTATAAAGAAATGTACATATAGTGTTACTGTTAATCTATAATAACAATATTGTTTATTGCTAAGAGGCAAAAAACTGTGTTCTCTAGAACTATACGTATAGTCAGCCCTTATATTTCTGGTTCTGCATATGTGGAGTCAATGAAATGTGACTTGAAAATATTTTGGAAAAAAATACAAAATAACAATAAAAAATAATACAATAAAGCTAACATAACAACTATTTACATAATATTGACATTATATTATTACAAATCATCTAGAAATTAAATAATATGGGAGGATATGCACAGATTATATGCAAATATATCATTTTATATAAGGGACATGAGCATTCGTGAATTTTGGTATCCTGGGGTAAGTGGTTATGGAACCAATCCCCCTAGTTAATGTGGTACAACTGTATGAAGCTTAGGTCACAGGTTAAATGTTTCTTTTTTTTAAAGATAGGGTATCACTTTGTCACCCAGGCTAGTGTGCCATGGCCTGGTCATAGCTCACTACGACCTCTAACTCCTGGGCTCAAGTGATCCTCTTAGCTCAGCCTCCCAAGTAGCTGGGACTATACGTATGTGCCACCACACCTGCTGATTTTTCAATTTTTTTGTAGAGACAAAGTTGCTCAGGTTGAAACTCCTAGCCCCATGCAATCCTCTTGCCTTGGGCTCCAAAAGTGCTAGGATTACAGATGTGAGCTACCACATCCAGCCTTAAATGCTTCTATTAAAGCAAACATGGAGCACCTTCTATGTGCCCTATATATTTTAAACAATTTAATCCTCACTGCAACCTTATGAGGTTAAGTCCTATTATTTTCCTTGCTTCACAAATGAACCTGAGAGACAGAGAAGGAATCTGCCTAATGTCACTGCTTTTTCTTTAAGCATAGCCTCATTTTAGGAATCATCACTACTACCACCAAAATAAACTGGAGAAAATATACAAAACATTACAAATTACAATCTAAGTTAAGTATACTAAAATGATAACTAGCTGTGGCTTATTATTCAAAATAAGGTGCTATTCCTGATAACAACAGGGCAAAATTAATTTTTACTTTTTTTTTTTTTTGAGACAGAGTCTCACTATGTTGCCCTCAGTAGAATGCCGTGGTGTCACAGCTCACAGCAACCTCAAACTCTTGGGCTCAAGCAATTCTCTTGCCTCAGCCTCCCAAGTATCTGGGACTATAGGTGCTGGCCACAAAGCCTGCCTATTTTTTTGTTGCAGTTGTCATTGTTGCTTAGCTGGCCTAAGCTGGGTTCAAAGACACCAACTTCGGTGTATGTGGCCGGCGTTGTAACCACTATGCTATGGATGCTGAGCCAATTAGTTCAAATTTCACCAAGATCTTTCTGATTCAATGGATTACAACGCATTTATGTCAAACAGATACATGCGAACTTTCAATCTCAAATAAGAAGACTGTTTTTACAAGTTGGAATGGTACTACTAAAACTGTCAGAACATTTTTTCATACAAATGAAGGTTTGCAGAATTCTAAACAATCTCTGTAGTAAATATGCAAATGATCTATTATCTCTAATTATCTAAGAGTTCTAGAAAATGCTGCTCTTTGTCTTTCAGTATAAACTAAGATTTCAGGTGTTTTTTGCATGCCTGTCCACAGCCAGTATAAGACATTCTAAATTAATTCACTATAAACCAAAACCAAAACCAACTAAAATAAGGAGGAGAAGGAAGATACCAACCCATGCTGTGTGTTCTCGCAAATAACAGCCTTTGTATTCTATACTGTTGGGATGTTTTATTCTTTGTAGAAACTTGACTTCCTTAATAATATCCTGCCATTTCTGTGGGGAGAAAAAAAGGAATAAGTGAAGGAAATTATGAATAGCTGCTTTTTTGTAGGAAGTTATACAAGAAAAAAATCACTAGATTAAGAAGGGTTAACAAGAACATACAACTTGCTTGATTTATAATGTTAAGATGAAATGTCAAAATAAAAAATTTAGAAGAAATTATGTTCACATATAGGCATACCTTGGTTTATTATGCTTCACTTTATCATGCTTCACAGACACTGCCCCCCCTTTTTTTTAAACAATTGGAACGTTTATGGCCATCCTTCAGCAGACAAGACTATCAATACCATTTTTCCCATAACCTGTGCTCATTTTCTCTCTGTGTCACACTTTGGCAATTCTATCATTATTTTAAACTTTTTCACTATTATTATGTCTGTTACAGTGATCTGTGATCAGTGATCTTTGATATTACTGCTGTAATGGTTTTGGGGAGCCATGAACCATGCCCATCCAAAATGATAAACTGCTAATAAATGTTGTACGTATTGTAACTGATCTGCTGACCAGCTGATCCCTACTTCTCTCCCTTTCCCAGGCTTTCCTATTCCCTGAGACACAGCAATATTGAAATTAGGCCAAATAATAACCCAACAGTAGCCTCTAAGTGGCCAAGTGAAAGAAGAGCTACACATTTGTGACTTGAAGTCAAATGCTACAAATAATTAAGATTAATGAGGAAGGCCAGGAGGTGGCCCACACCTATCATCCTAGCACTCTGAGAAGCCAAGGCAGGTGGACTGCTTCAGCTCAGGTGTTTGAGACCATCCTGAGCAAAATCAAGACCCAGTCTCTACTAAAAATAGAAAAAATTAGCCAGGCGTTGTGGCAGGCGCCTGAAATCCCGGCTACTCAAGAAACTGAGGCATGAGAACCACTTGAGCCCACAAGTTTGAGGTTGTTGGGAGCTATGACACCCTAGCACTCAACCCCAGGATGACAGAGTGAGATTCTGTCACTAAAAAAAAAAAAAAGATTAGTGAGAAAAGCATGTCTAAAGAGAAAAGCATGTCTAAAGCCAATATAAGCCATAAGCTAGGCCTCCTGCACCAAACACCCAAACTGTGAATATTTAGAAGATAAATTCTTGAAGGAAATTAACATATTGCCACAATAGGGAAAAAATTTTTCCCTTGGTGTTTTCATGACGTTGTATTTTAAAAATAGAATAAAAACTTTGAAAACAAATCATCCTTCTAATTTAATGAAAAATTTGATTTTTTAACTGTTTTCTGTGCACAAGTTGTATGCAACTCATACAATGCTAGAATCAATTTTTATACTGCCACACTATGTGAATTCTATGTCACTCATGACATACTTATTGAATTTGTTTCTGAGAATTGAGTCTTTTGTCATTCTACAAGTATACTTAGTTGTGTCTAGAGTGGACCCTTGGGTTGTCCTAGATGGTGACCTCTGAACCATACCCTCTAAGTATGTGCAACAATGCCATGTTGCTGCACACTATCCCTTGATTTCATTCAAAGAGCCACAAGGCAAACATTTAAGGCAAAATGTGCAACTAGGAGTTATGTTGATAGAAGATAGTCCAGCATATGTGGTGCCCTTGGGCAGGCGGGATAGAGCAGAAAGACAGGAGGTGGGGGAGTTACCTGCATACTATATATACTGCTCCAAAAGTCAGGAGATGTGTAAGTTATATGTGCTTCATGAGGCTCTCAACTCAAAACTAGCATGAGTTAAATACAATTCACATGGCAGTTAATGTGCTAAAAGTGCTACCTTGGTGAACACACGAATCATAAGATAGCACAACAGCCTCACTGCAGATACAGAGAAAGTTTTAGTGGCCTAGGTGGAAGATTAAACCAGCCAGCAAGCCCTTCAGCCAAAGCCTAATCCGGTGCAACGCCCTAACTCTTGAATTCTATGAAGATTGAGAGAAGTAAGGAAGCTGAAGAAGGAAAGCTGGAAGCTAGCAGAGGTTGGTTCAAAAGGTTTAAGGAAAGAAGCCCACTATAACATAAAAGTGCAAGCAAGGCGAACCAGCAAGCACTGATGCGTTAGCTGTACTTAGCTAGAAGATCTAGCTAAGATGATTGGGGAAAGCAGCTATGCCACATAAGAGATTTTCAATGTAGACTGCTGTAAGATTTTTCATAGCTAGAGAGGAGAACATCTGACTTCTAAGCTTCCAAGGACAGGCTGATTCTCGTATTAGGGCCAAATGCAGCTGTGACTTTAAATCGAAGCCAATGCTCACTTACCTTTCCAAAAATCCTAGAGCCCTTACAAATGACGCTAAATCTATTCTGCTTGTGCTCTATAAAGCCTGAATGACTGCACATCTGTTTAGAGCACAGTTTACTAAATATTTTAAACCCACTGAGACCTACTGCTCAGAAACATAGATTCTATTCAAAATAGTACTTGTTCACTGACAGTGCAAGTGGTCAATAGCTCTGATGAAGATATACAAAGAGATTAATGTTATTTTCCTGACAGCTAACGGAACATCCACTCTGCAGCCCATGGATCAAGGATTCATTTTGACGTTCAAGTCTTGCTATTTAAGAAATATATTTTGAAGGCGAGGGAGAGGTGGCTCAGTCCTGTAATCCTGGCACTCTAGGAGGCGGAGGCTAGTGTATTGCCTGAGCTCGTGAATTTGAGACCAGCCTGAGCCAGAGTAAGAGCTCATCTGTAAAAACAGCCTGGCATTGTGGTGGGTACCTTTAGTCCCAGCTACTTGGGAGGCTGACACAAGAGAATTACTTGAGCCCAAGAGTTTGAGGTTGCCGTGATGTGAGCTGTAACACTACAGCACTCTACCAAGTGCAATAAAGTAAGACTCCGTCTCAAAAGAAAGAAAGAAAAAGAAATACATTTTGAAAGGCTATAGCTGCCATAAATAGCAATTCCTCTGGTGAACTGAGGCAAAGTAAAGTGAAGACCTCCTGGAAAGGATGCCCCATTCTAGAAGCCATTAAGAATATTCATGATTCGGGTGGTGCCTATGGCTCCAAGAAGTGCCAGCCCTATATGCCGGAGGTGGCAGGTTCAAACCCAGCCCCCGTCAAAAACTGCAAAAAAAAAAAAAAAAAAAAAAAAAAAAAATCTATAATTCATTGGAAGATGCAAAAATATGGACACTAAGGAGAGTTTGGGAAAAGTTGATTTTAACCCTCATGGAAAACTTTCAGGGGTTCGAGAGTACGGTTGAAGAGGTAACTATAGATGGTGGCAGAAATACCAAGACACCTAGAATACATGTAGAGTGCTGAAGACATGCCTGAATTGCTCCAATCTCATGATAAATGAATGAATGAGGTGCTGCTTCTAATGGATAAGCAAAGAAAATGGTTGCTTATCCATTAGAAGAAAATGGTTGGAATTTATTCTTTTTTTCTTTTGAGACAGAGTCTCACTTTTTTGCCCTTGGTAAAGTGCAGTGGTGTCGTAGCTCACAACAATCTCAAACTCTTGGGTTCAAGTCATTCTCTTGCTTTAGTCTCCCGAGTAGCTGGGATTACAGGTGCCTGCCACAATACCCAGCTATTTTTAGAGACGAGGTCTCACTCTGGATCAGGCTGGTCTCAAACCAATGGGCTCAGGCAATCTACTCACCTCAGCCTCCCAAGTGCTAGGATTACAGGCATGAGCCACCACACCTGGCAGGTGAAATTTATTCTTGATGAAAATGTAAACAATGTTGAAAGATTTAGAATATTACAAAAATTTATTTGATGAAAAAGTGGCAGGATTTGAGAGGATTAACTCCAATTGTAAAACAAAGTCATACTGTGGGAAAAATGTTATCAGAAATCTTTTATGAAAGGCAGTCAATTAATGGGGCAAACTTCATTGTTGCCTTATTTTAAGAAAGCACCACCCTCATTGTCAGTAGCCATGAACATCAAGGCAAGACTCTCTACCAGCAAAAAGATTATGATTCACTAAAGGCTCAGATGATAGTATGCATTTTTTAGCAATAAAGTACTTTTTTAGGCTCAGCACCTGTAGCTCAGTGGCTAGGGTGCCAGCCACATACACTGGAGATGGCGGGTTCAAATCTAGTCCAGACCTGCCAAGCAACAATGACAACTACAACCAAAAAATAGCCAGGCGTGTGGCAGGGACCTGTAGTCCCAGCTATTCGGGAAACTGAGGCAAGAGAATCGCTTAAGCCCAACATATGAAAAAAAGCTCATCATCCTTAATCATCAGAGAAATGCAAATCAAAACTACTTTGAGATATCACCTAACCCCAGTAAGAGTAGCCCACATAACAAAATCCCAAAACGAGAGATGTTGGCGTGGATGTGGAGAAAAGGGCACACTTCTACACTGCTGGTGGGAATGCACACTAATACGTTCCTTCTAGAAGGATGTTTGGAGAAGACTTGAGATCTAAAAATAGACCTGCCATTCGATCCTATAATTCCTTTACTAGGTTTATACCCAGAAGACCAAAAATCACAACATAACAAAGACATCTGTACCAAAATGTTTATTGCAGCCCAATTCATAATTGCTAAGTCATGGAAGAAGCCCAAGTGCCCATCGACCCACGAATGGACTAGCAAATTGTGGTACATGTATGCCATGGAACATTATGCAGCCTTAAAGAAAGATGGAGACTTTACCTCTTTCATGTTTACATGGATGGAGCTGGAACATATTCTTCTTAGCAAAGTATCTCAAGAATGGAAGAAAAAGTATCCAATGTGTTCAGCCCTACTATGAAGCTAATTTATAGCTTTCACATGAAGGCTATAACCCAACTATAGCACAAAACTATGGGGAAAGGGCCTTAAGCTACTCCACAATAAACTTAACCACTTAGGCCGTATCATAAATATACTCTTTCTTAAGAAGCAACAAAGAAACTCAAAAAATATAGGTCCCAGAGTCCATACCT
>CAUYPK010041556.1:0-35218 GCA_963574355.1 Loris lydekkerianus
AATGTAAATGTCATGCCACGATGACTGGGAAAATGCCAGGAAGGCTATGTTGAATATTGGGATGAAAATGTGTCAAATGGTTTATGAAGCTAGTATATGATGCCCCATGATCATATCAATGTACACAGCTATGATTTAATAAATAAAAAAAAAAAAAAAAAAGAAAAAAAATCAGCACATTGTATCCCACATATGCATGAATATATTCATGATCTATGTGTATTTGACTTAATTAAAAAAAAACTGAAATGGTGAAAACAGAAGAATAAAATTTTGATGGAGCAAAAAAATAATTAAGAAAAATAAAACACAAACATAGGGATTTATTCTAAGGAAATAGTTATGAGATGTGGATTTAATTGCAAGGATGTTTAGCCCCAGGATTGTTAATCTAAAGTGGAAAACATCGTAAATGTTCAACAGTGGATGATTGAAAATAAATAAATTTAAATAAAAAAAAATATGAACTTGGAAGGGTACAGGTGAAATTTACTAGATGTAGAATATAAAAGTCTGAACACAATAATTAAGAAAATGCCATGACATAGCCATAACTGGCTATGTTAACCAGTTCGATGAAAATATTTTGAACTGTATATAAAGCCAGCACATTGTACCTGATGATTGCATTATTGTACACAGCTATCATTTAATAAAAAAAAAAATATATATATACAAAAATATATGAACTAAAGAGAATATAGGGAGTGTTACTGTAGATCAGCGGTCCCCAGCCTTTCACCAGGGACTGGTTTCATGAGAGACGATTTTCCCACAAATAGGGGAAAGGGGAGTGGTTTGGGGATGATTTAAGCACATTACATCTCCACCTCAGATCATCAGGAATTCAATTCTCATAAGGAGTGCACAACCGAGATCCCTCATAGGAGCTGTTTACAGCAGGGTTCGAGGGCCTATGGGAATCTGATACCACTACTGATCTGACAGGAGGCAGAGCTCAGGCAGTGATGTGAGCCATGGGAAGTGTCTGTAAATAAGGTGAAGCTTCATTCATTTGCCGGTTGCTCACCTCCATCTTTGCGGCCCAGTTCCTAACAGGCTGTGGACTAATATAGGTCTGTGGCCCAGTAGTTGGGGACTTCCTGCAGCTGTAGATAGTGTGGATGGGGAAGGCCTCTTTAAGCAGGTACATTTCACCCATCAATGAAGATTAGGAAGGATTCATCCTATAGGGAAGTAGTTTTCAACCTTTTTTTGTCTCATGGCACACTTGAACCTATAGTTAAACTTCTGTGGCACATTTAAATTATGTTGATCAAAAAAACAGCCATAAAGAAAAAATATGCTTACTGTGCTTTGAACTTCTTTCAGAAATAACTTTATTAATAATCTTTAAAAATTGTCTTGGCACACTGGTTGAAAATCACTGCTATCTATGTTGAGGGGGATAAGAAAGAACATTCCTGGGAATAGTAGATGCCAGCCTGGGAGGTGAGGAGGTGTCCGGTGAGTCTGATTGAAAGATTAACCCAGAGAGGAGGGAGCTGAAGGAGCCTGGGGAGGTGGGGGGAAATGGGAGCCAGGTGAGGGTTCATTGGAATGAAGTTGGATTTTATTGCAAGTTCTATGGGAAGTCTTCCAAGAAGTTTGACAGGGCAGATGAGATGATCTGACTGTGGCGGGAGGAGGGCTGTGGTGGAGGCTGGGAAGGAAGCTGGTTGAGAGACTGCTGCAGAAGTCCAGGTGAATGACCGGGGGGACCAGTGGTAGAAGTATGAGAGCCAGGTATGGGCGGGCCAGGGATATTGTTTGGAGTCTGAATCGACAACACTTGTTGACAGACTGTATATCCAGGTGAGAGAAGGTAAAGGATTAAGGCCAACAGCTGGATATTTGGTTGAATTAATAGGAAAAATCAAGGTGTCATTTACTAAATGGGGAAAGACTGGTTGTGGAGAGAATTGAAAAGTTTAGTTCTGTACAGGATGGATTTGAGATGCTTATGAACTGTCCACATGGAAAAATTAAACAGGCTTTGGAGAAGCTGGGATTGCAGATATGAATCAGAAAGTTATCAACCAAACCAGTGAAGACTGCTTTCTTTTGCCATTTAATAATAATAACAGCAGCCACTACTTCATGAGTTTTCTGTCTTGTTCTTCAGTTATAGCCCTTATCTTAGAAAGTTTCAGCTGCTAAAACAGAACCCCATAGTCTGGGTGTCCTAAGCAGCAGACATTTACTTCTCACAGTTCTAGAAAATAAGGAATCCAAGATAAAGTTGCCAGAAGGCCCAAGGCCTGGTAAGGCCTGCTCTCTGGTTAGTAGGTGGCTATCTTCTTGCTATGTCCTCACATGGTGAAGAGCAGACAGTGAGTGAGAGAGCAAGCTCTGGTGTCTTCAACCATTTCTAAGGGCACTAATCCCATTTATGAGCACATCACCCTCACAACCTAATTACCTTCCAAAGTCTCCACATCCAGTTACTATCACACTGGGGACTTAGGCAACAGCATACGAATGCGGGGTTGGGGGACCAAACATTTGGTCCATAGCAGTCACCAAACATAACCATTAGGTTTTGTGCCATCTGAAGTTGCAACTGACCTAGGACATGGGGGATGTTTGTGGAGGAAGGTTCTAGAACTATTGGAATTCTCTACCAGGCAGGCTACTGTGCAGCTGGGCTTTGATGGATCTGTCCCATGGTGTGGAGAGGGCTTCCTCTCATCTCTGAGTGCATCAGTATCAGCAACCAGTGTCATATTTGTAGAGCTGGCTGGTGTGACCACCTTGGTGATTGATGGTGAGTGGGGCTGCCAGCCTGGTCTTTGAGTCTAGAAGGGCTAAGCTGTGTGGGCTATGTGGGGAGGGCCATATAGACATCATTGTAGAAGAGCAGGCTCACTGCCTCTGGACACTAACTCTGTCATCTGGAGGCTGACTGCCACCTGTGGAAGGCTGTCGTGCATGAAAAGAAAGAAGTTTTGTATTTGTTGGTCCTCTGCCATCGTACCCGCTTTAGCAGACCCTCCTCCAAGGAAACGAACTTTGTGCCATGGGCCATGGGATAAATGCCACCTCAGGGGATGTGTTTCTTATTTCTGTGCAGCCCCAAAGGGGATAGAAGAGAAAAATCGGTAAGAGTTTCCATTTTGTTCTCCATCTTCCCCTGCAGGTAGATATAGCCAGGAACAGAGCAGTCTAAAGAGAGTTCTCTTGGGATGCAACGTAGGAAGATGCAGGTTCTCTTTCTCATTCTAGTCCTTACTGTCTGCTGACTTTTCACAGAAAGTCCCTTGAACATTCCACATCTCAGCTGGTGATCTGTAGAGAGGAGCAATCTGTGCCCTGCCCTCTCCCAGAGATTTTTTTAAAGGAACAGCAAGATAAGCAATGTGAAAGTTCTTTGGTAACACTGAAGTGCTCGAGAAATAGGAGGCATTTGCCTTCACTCATTCAGCCACATCTCCTCTTCTCATGGAAGATAGTCTGGTAAAGAAGATAAGTAGGGCAGCCCCTTGGTCTAGACTGGCCAGTTCTTACAGTATGATCCCTGGACTACCTGCCCCCAGGAACTGGACAGAAATGCAGGCCCCCCCCCCCCCCCCCGCCTCACCCTACTGAGCCAGAAAACCTCTAGGGGCTGCTGGGTTATGCTCAAGCATGAGAACTATTGCTCGAGGCATTCGGGAAAGCACTTCCTGAGAACATGACTTTAATAAAAATGAAAAATAATCAGAACATAGCCAGACAAAAAGGAGAGACAGGAGGAGTTAAGAATACTATTCTGGAGGAAAGTCCTGGCAGGAGAGAGAGCTTGATCCTTTGGAGAACCTGACATCGTCCAATAGGGTAGGAGCCAAGGAGGGGCAAGTGTAGAGCGAAGAGACATGAAGCAGCCAGTGTGGGGACCTGTAGCCTGGGGGAAGGAGTTTCCAGCTGATGCTCAGGTTAATTCAGAAGCCATTAAAGGGTCTGGAGCAGAGAAAATATTTTTCTGGTCAATAATACGGTATTGTAATTTTAAAACATTTTCTTACAATCCAATAATGGCAGTTAAGTGTCTTAATTATAGCTTGCACTCTAATTTTAAAAAGACACAATGTAACTAACTATTGGGCCAATGCGCGAATACATATTTAACACTAATTATGTGTTTGGCACTGTACTAGGCACAACAAAGGATGCAGGAAAAGATAGGGCTCCTTCTTTTGAGGACTGAGAAGCTGGGTGTGAGGACAGCATGAGGCTCACATCCCAGCACCTGTGAAGGGGGCCAGGCGTTCTCACATTAGCCTCCAGAGGGCTGAGCTGGCTGTGGGGAAAGAAGAGCTGGGGCAGCCAAGGAGGGCCTCCCAGAGGAGGAGCTTATCTGGGAGAAAGCACAGGGGCAGAGATTAGCAAGGGATATCTCTGTACCCCAGGGAACAGACTTGCCAATGTCAACAGTTCACTTTGGGACATACTGGAAATTCTGCTGGAAGGTGCAGTTGAGACCAGATTAGGCAACCAGGCCTAAGAGAGGAAGCTCCCTAGGCTGATGGTGTAGGCCCCAGACACTCCTACCTCCAGAGGTGGCCATCCTTGCCGTAGTGGTCAAGGGCACTGCTAAGAGGCCCTAACCAGGGTATTGGGGACTTTTTTCTGTTTTTTCTGCAATTGCCACTGAGAATTCCGTGTCTAGGGTCTTTCCCAGACTCTCAGGATCCCTAACAGTCGACTGCTTTGTACTTGTTTTTAAACGTTTATTGAAGTGTAACAATGGTAGAAAAAACTTCACAGATCCTAAGTGCACGGCACAAAGAATTTTCCCAAATGAACACAACTGTGTTACTGACACCATGATCAGGAAACAGGACATTTCCAGCACCCAGCAGTCCCCTGTGTCTGCCCTTTCCTCCCGAAGGGAAGGCAATCACCGGCTTGACCACTAACTTGCTGCTTTTTGCACTCTGCAGGTGCTTTCATTTCATTCTTCCCAACATTATATCCAGTCCACTGCCTGTAGTTGTAGATGGTTTATTCTCATAACTGTAGAGCATTCCATAGTATGAATATACTTCAGTTACTTATCAGTTCTACTGTTGTTGGGCATTTAGGTATTTTCCAGTTTGGGGCTATCATTTGATTGCATTGCAACATTTGATCTGGTCTTTCTTTCAGTTTGCTCAGCTTTCCCTTATTGTCACTCATTTCATTTCATCTAAAACTTTTCTACTCTGTGATACATGTGTTTGGCAAAGAAATACTGGATAAAAAATGAACAGTCTGGAGGGAATGAGGAGGAGGCCCTTCCTTCTGCCCTTCCCCCTCTCCACTTCTCTCCTTCCCCCCTCCTCCCTCCTTTCTCCTCCCTCCTCCTCCTCAGAGAATCTAGGCTAAGGGACAAGCCTGCACCAGCTGCAAGATGCTGACAGCTCGGCACCAGCAAAACTGGGCAAGGTAGATTGCTCTCTGCAGCCTGGGAAGGACAGGAAATGTGTCTTGTTCATTTTTATAAATGACTCGGTGTAGAGACTTGGTAAATGTTTCTTGAATGAGTGAGTTTCTAATAAAATAAAGTGTGCAGGTTGCCTGTGAATCTATGATGTGCCAGGTGGGTCCCGAGAATACAGTGAGCTGTAGCATCCTTCTCTGAAGCATCTTCTGGAAAACACTTGGCCCAGCCAGGTGCCTGCTGGACACGTCCCATCTCTTGCCCCCATGATTGTTCCAGCTCTCAGTTCCAGCCCCCTTACCTAATACACAGATGGGGGAGCGGAGGCACAGCTGCCTTGAGTGACAGCCCAGGTTCACACAGACAATGTGGGGCTTGAATCCACACTCTGCCCACAGCATGAGTTGTGTCAAATGAGTGTAGCCTTGAAGAGGGTCAGGCAGCCAGGCATTCTGAAGGCCAGCTAGTAGGGAAGCCTCGCTTCTTAGAGGATGGGGGCCGAGTTGGATGGGACAGAGGTGATGTGTGGACGGGTGTGGAAGAGTAGGCAGGTGGGGCCTGTGAGATGGGACCAGCTCCAGTGTGTCCTGCTGGTGTGGGGCTGAGAAGGCTAGAAAACAAGAGAGGTTGTCCAGAGCAAGTGGGAGTCTGGGGAGATGAGAGGTGCTTGCTGGTTGTGCTGGGAACACACACTCTTAGGAGCAGACTGCACAGGCCAGCCCACCACGTGCTGCTGGGCTGAAGAGATACTTCACACTCTAGCATCTCTGTGGCTCTGACTTGTCCGTTTCAGATGAGCTCAACTTCCCTCCCCAGCCAGTCTCCTAAGTCAGCTTCTGTCCACTGCTCCCAGAACACGTGCTTGAGCCCTCACCTGGCTGCTCAGAGCCACCCAGCCCTCATCTCACCCTCCTGGTGCCCATTGCAGGATTGCTGGGAACCCCTCCCTTCCCGCAGACTGGAGAGCTAACTCCACTCCACAGCCTGGCCCTCTCAACAACACACAAATCCATCAGCATTTATTAAGGTTTTAGAGGGTAGGTATTAAAACACTATGCTGAAAGCCCCGCAGGCTGGCAGACACACTCAGAATTCTTTACTCATCTCCTTTCCCTACCAGCAGTTTGATAATTACCTCGACGATGGTATGCTTCAAAGCCCAAATCTGCATGCACATGCTCCTCCCTCCCTTCACATCTAGTGCTGTGGTCTCAAACTTTCTGAACAAGATGGTCGACAAGATGCACGTAGGCTGCTTAAGGATTTTCAAGGATGCTTCTGAGTCTATGCAACTTGTGCCTTTGGCACTGACTTTACCGTTGAAGTCCCACTGTACTGCTCCAGTGGTTGGGAAGAAAATCCTCCCTCTGCTCCCTCTCAGAGGCGCTAAGGCCCTTATGCTCCCTGTCCCTGGCCCCCCAGGGACCCTACCTGCTGTATACCCCGTCTCGCCAGCAGCCAAGAAGACACTTCTTAGAGATATGGAAATCCTTGCCACTTATAGAGGGATTTAAATCCAGTTGGCCTGAGCTGAGCCTATTTGTTTTGTTTGTTTGCTTTTTGTTTTTTGAGCCAGCAGTCTAGTGGAATGAGCTCATCAAAGGCAAAACTGTTTCCCCTTCTCTACTCCTCCCTGCCCTTCTTTTCCTCTCCTTCCTCTCCCCTCCTCCACCCCCTCCCTCCTCCTTCCATCTTCCCTCCATAGTTCTATCATTAAGCACAGTGTCTGGCATAGAACATTATTCTGTAAAGTTTGATAAATGAATAAATGAATGCCATTCATTGGCTTCAGAGGGAAAAAATCACTTTTTATTATTATATTTTTTTCAACCTGGGGCACTTGGAACTAGATTGTCATGTTCACCTTTCTGTCTTTCTCATTATTCCCTGAAAGCACAAACTCAATTTGGGCTTTAGTGAAAAATGAAGAACATTAGACCAACCTTTTAAAATTGCTTGGTCAGTACTTCTTGCTCGCCTGTACTTCACGGCGCTGTCATCACCGGGTAATTATAACATTAGGTATGTACCTGATCGGCAAGTTGCTTTTAATTAAAATCCTCTGTTGGTTTCCTAGCACCTCACAGTTTCTGGAGCATTTGTTTAACTTCTTGGGCTTTGGGAAGTTCCAGCTCCAGGGGGCATAGGAGCTGATGTCCAGAGTTCCTGGGTCAACACATCCCACATCCTCCTCTACGTCCTTCCCCAGCTTTCCCAGTAGTATTTTGCCAGCTGTATCATGAGCAGCTCCTATGTCCACCTCTGGAAGGGGGGCCACCTATCCATACGGAACACTGAGGTGTGCAGAGGGAAGGTGGGAGTTTCTCTTGGTGATTCCTAAACCGCTTCCAACCTGCAGTGAGATTCTTTCCTGGGGCTTTGCTGGGGGGAACCACTTGGGCCTACTTCCACGTGTCCATGCTGAGGTAATGGCAATCACGGAAGGACCATTTTAACCCCCATCCTCTTTGTGTGTATGTACAAATTCGACAGCTCAGCAGGAGTCTAGTTTGGGAGTCGGGCAGATGAGCTTGTAAGTGCTGGGCAAAGCGCCTAACTTTTCTGAGCTTTGTTTTCTTTTCTGTAGAATGGGAATAATAATAGAATCTATCTCATGGAATTGCTGTGAGGATAAAATGGCATTACATATGTAAAGAGCTTCATACAGTTCCTGGCACACAGTAAATGCTCAGTAAGTGGGGGCTAATACAGTAATAGGAATAATTCTTGGCAATACTCAGGAAGGTCACCAGATTTTTGTTAGTCTCCAGAGGAGGATGGTATCCCTTTCTTGCAGTGTTGAACAACATTTAATGCCTAAGGGCATTGAGGAGAGGGTCTAGGTACACACATCAATAGTCTGTGCTGTCAAGTGGACTCCCCTACTTTTTATGATACAAAAGTTATAAGCAACAACTCTTTGAGAGCATTCATTTATTCATTCAACAAACATTTACATTTGCCCACTATTTCTCAGATCTTAAGTGAAGAACCTCCTAGACAAGCCTTTTTCTCATGAAGTATATATTTGAGAAGGGGAGACAGGCAATAAATTAAGCATGTGAATAAATGGACAAGGTAGTTTTTCCCGCTGATAAAAATTATTGTGAAAAAAATAAGCAGTGTGATGAGACGGGAGATGATTTGGGGAGGGATGCAGTTGAGTGCCGTGGCTGAGAATAAAGAGTCATCAGGTGAGGACTGGTCATGGCGTAGGGTGAGGACAAGTGCAAAGGGCCAGTGGCATGAACCAGCCTGGCGTGTTCAAGACACAGATGGGAGACCAGGGTGATGTGCCTCAGGAGGCCAGTTCCAGGTAGGATCTGAGACCATGACAATCATAACATCACATTCCCAAGCCAGAAATCAGATCTCTTATAGTGATGGGCCAACTGTATGGCCCAGCCTATAAGTACTGAATATAGACCAAGCCATTGGAGGAGTTGTCCTTCATGGATCAGGATTCAATATGAACTTTGGATGGGAAATAAAATTCTACATTGTGCTAAGGAGAGCCCTGGCATGAATCGGGGCACTGAAATCTTTGAAGGGTACTTTAAAGAAAAGCATTTCTCAAATTCTGTCTTGGAGCACCAATGGCAGGAGTTGCTTCTAAACCAAAGGTTTCTGGGGAAGTCCTCCAAAACATATGGGGAAATTAGAAACTTAGATTTTATTTTCCAAGGTTAAAAAAATGCCATTAAATGTTGCAAAGTCTTGTAGCAGAAGCAGCTGTTTCACCTTTGGTAACCTAAGGCACCCCAAGTTTGCTTAAGAACAGAACCTTATTTATTTTGAGAACTCCTATAACATCCCACCAGAATTGCAGCACCGGGGAACACCCTTTGGAAATCACTGTGAAGAAAAAGTCAGGGTCTGCGGTCAAGGGACCAGCAGCGTCAGTGACTTAGTGCCTGTGCCCACGATGGCTCATGTAGATAGTCCCCTTGGGAACTCACACCATCCAGAGTCTACTGTGCCTTCGCTGGCTCGGATCCACTCCCTCTATTTTCACTTTGTCAGCAGAATGCGGGAGTGCCTGGAGAGATGAGCATGAATAACCCCCCACCCCACCCCCACTAGACGCAGCCAGGGGCCTGACAACGCTCTTGGGCCTGACACGACACCTCTGTGAACTCCCAGTGTAGATCCCCTCAAGGAGTCAGTGCCTGCAGCCTGTGGGACATCTGTCCTCAGGAGAGGCAGCATGTGTGAGCTGGGCGGGCTGGGGGTGCTCTGCTGCCAGCAACATCAAACACGTATCTTCTGACTTTGGGCTGTAATGTCCCTGCTAGTGACAGGGACTCTTAGTTAGTCAATCACTTGGAAGACTCTAGATTGGACTTAGGTTCCTGAGTCTTAGAGATGGGAAGGGACTCAAGTGGGAAGTCATCCAGTCCCCTCTTGAAAGAGAACCTGGAGAATGGTTCTAACCTTTGGAGGACTGTGGACCCCTTGGGAATCTGATGATGACTGTGGACCTGAGCCCCGAGAGAAAGCACAGAAAGAGATTCAAGTAACCTTTCACCTGCAACACCAGAGGTTTGCAAGCCCTTTTACAAAATTGCTGGTATCCCTCATGTTTAAAATAGCTAATAACCTTTCCTTGAATTCCTACTTAAGTCCCTTTCATTGATTCCCTTTGCTCTTAGGATAAGGTGAAGACATTCTCAAAAGGTACTGTGGCTTTACATGATCTGTGCCCACTCCCACTGGCCCCTGCTGCTACCCTCAATCTCTCGGCACCAGGCTATGGCCCTCTAAGGGGCTTGTCCTCACCAGCTTCTGCTGTGCATAGGGCCTTGGCATGTGCTATTTCTATTCCCTAAAATGTCTTTCTTCTCTTATAACTTGGATAACTCTTTATCTTCAGATAGCAGTTCAGGGTTTAGTTCCTCAAGACAATTTCCTTCACCTCCTTTACCAAGTCTTATATAACAGATTATCCAATACTCTTTACCAAGTCCTGTATGTCCGGTTATCCATCCTATATTATCATAGCACTGTGGACATTTATTTAAAAAATATATGTCCCAATTGAAGTTCACCTCTATTTGTGAGATTAACTGATTAAAGTGTGGCTGAGGGTAGGGGCTGCCTCTTTGGTGTCTAGTAATGTGTGAGCACAAAGTAGGTACTCAGTGGTAATGGCGTAGCATGAGAGGATAGAGCGTCCTGTATATTAAAACAACCCATTCTGTGGTCCCAGAGAGTCTATTTTGTTGGCTTCTGGTTTTGATAAGTGACAATTTATTGCTGATGTCCATTATGCTGACAAGTTATGAGTGGTTTTGTCCTCTAAGTAAATCAATGACCACTTCAGTCTTTGCAAAGCTCTACTATATATAAATTCCCTTCAGTGAATACAACTTCAGGCAAAACTTGAACTTCACTCTGCCCCCCCCCCCCCACTCCCCGGCTGTAGGAATATAGGACGACCATATCTATCAGCAGCAGTCCACTTAGTCCTGTTTACATTTCCTTCCTGCCAGCCTTCTCCCCTTTCTCCTTCCCTCCTGTCTTCCAGAAGTTGCATAGGTACCCTCACAAGTTAAGCTGAGAATAGGAGCATACACACGAATTCTTGGAGGAAACTGTGTAAGGGAGTATGTGTGTGCCTGGTGGGTAAAAGTGGTTGTAAAGCAGAGCAAAATGTCCCTACCAATGATTCTGATTTATAGTTGACCAAATCTACATGGTGGTGGGGATGGCTGCACAGCCAGCCCCCTTCTAGCCAATGAGCCCTTCCCTCCCCCACTACCACTGCCTCCTCTCTGTCATCACAACCTTGCAACATCAGTATCACTCGAGTCTCTAGCCCCGATCACACTCGCCTACTTACCCCACTGTGAGCTATGGTCTAGCTATGTATCTTAGGGACTTCACACTGTGGGAACACCCTCTCCTCACAAGGCGAGATGCTAGAGACCTTCCCCTTTCTCATTTCCTCTGCCCTTAATGCTAGAACATTTGCTCAAAAGTCTGTTTCCTCTTAGCATCCTGACACCCAAATATTCAAGGCCTTAAAGCCTATGGTTCCCTAGAGGGAACGCCCTTGACCTGCAAGTGAGGGGTTTGGATGGAAGTAGGTGTTAGAGGGATAATTGCATGGCCTTTCGACTCTTGTTGAAACCACGCAGTCCAAAGCTGGCACTGGCAAAGCCACTCTGATAGAAATGCCTGCTCAGTACTTCCTCCTGGCTTCCTTCCCTGGGTGGTGCAGGTGCAGTGTGTGACCATGGTGGGGGGGGAGGGGAGACCGTGAGGGGGGCGGGCCTGAGGATGGTGGTGATCAGCTGCTGCCTTGTTGCTATGGGAAATGTGCACAGTCCGCACTGCCCCTTAACCACAGCTACACCAGGAGCTTGAGAGTCTGTCCGTGGACAGTGGAATGAGAACTGTGTGGGGCACTGGGTGAAAAAGTTCATTGTCAAGTGGGAAAAAGAACAGACATATGGGATGTAGCTGTAGCTGTGTGCCCTGGTGAGGCCTGGAATGAGGGGGGGTTTGCCCTGAGGATCCCTCCTCCCCAAGGTGTGATAGTGGGGCTCTACTGCTCCTATACTCAGGAGGATTCTCCAAATCCAAGTCTCTTTTACTGAGGTGACTCCTCAGCTGAATCTCTGTTCATTGCAACCATAAGGATCTGGCTAGAACTTCTCTAAGGGTTCTTTATATTTTTTTCTTTTTAAGATAGTCATAAATTTATCTGTCATATTTTACCTATCACATTATACAATCCTTAGGGCAGGTTATAATTCAGAGTTATCTTTCTAGCTTCTGATGAAAATTAGTTAGAATGAAGAGAGAGAGGAAAGGAAGGAGGGGGAGGAGAGAGGCACAGGAGGAAGGAGAGGGAGAGGGAAGTGCGGGGACGTCTTCAGGAGGAATGGGACCTGCACAGCCTACACGTCACCCGTCTGTCTATGGCTGGGTAAGAGCAAGGCAGGAGGAAGGTCAAAATTGGGATAAGGGTGAAGGGACAGTTAGTGGCTTAGTATTTCCTGAAGAAAGGTCAGACTAGCCCTTGCTTGGAACAGAGAGTTTTGTTTTTGAATAAAAAGTAGTTTAAGTGGGTATTTTTGGAAGCTGAGAAAATGGAAGTTGATTTCAGCACTGTTTCCACCTGCTTGGATTTGGCACAGATCCCTTCGCTCCCCAAAGTTTCAGAGGCCATGAGGCTGTTTTGTTCCACACACCCATGACTCCTGGTGCACAGCACCCCCCATCTCCCCCACCAAGGGGCTGCCTGCTATTACCCAGATAACCAATAGAGGGCTCCCGAGAACACCGAGCAGAATTAGGTGGCAGTCACCACCAAAAGTCTCAAGTGCAATGGCAGTGATCATTGCAGTTAGCTAACAAACAGAAAAGACTGCGTTTATATGCTAACAGTGCAAGCAGAAGAACCGGGCCATGAATGCAGTAGAAGTTGCTGTATTGGAGGAAGCTTGGGTTAGATTAACTTTAAGGTCCCTTCTGATATAAACCGGTGTCTTGACCTGACGTAATCTGGAATTAGCTGACAGATCTTTACAAAACACTTGCATGATGCATATGTTAAAGCCTTGTTTGTGTTCACTATGTTATTTTGGACAAAGTTGCTTAATATCTCTAGGCATGGTTTTGTCTATATTTAAAAAATGAAGGGATGATCCAGGGGCAATGGGAATCTGGCTTTCTAAGACTTTTTAATGTATAAACTTCTATTATTATAAGTGGCAGCAACTGCACTCAGGAAAAATCTGGCAAAAGATGGCTTACTCAAAAGGAAGAGGGTTAATCTTACCGCCCAGGAAAGGCCTAGTGAAGAAGGTTCTATGATACACTTAGTAAAATTTGGAGTAGTGAGTGCAATCTTTGATGACCAGTGAGTTCAGACAATATACTGTGGTTGAAAGATAACAGTAACTGTGGGTAAAAGACTTAGATTGAAATCTTCATTTTATTTACTGAGAAATTACTTCATCTCTGAGTCTGTTTTTTTATCTGTAAAATTGGGATAATTCAAATTGCTTTCCCTGCTCTAAAGTATGAAGGTCAGGTAAGATAATGCTTTAGAAAGTGCTTTGCCCATTACAATGTGACACATAATTGTTCAGTTATTAACAGATGCTTAACTTAATAGTCCAAATTCTGGTGACATAGTATGCACGAATGTCTTGAATTCTTTCTTTCCTTTCTCTCTTTCTTTCTTTCTTTCTTTCTTTCTTTCTTTCTTTCTTTCTTTCTTTCTTTCTTTCTTTCGTTCTTTCTTTCTTTCGTTCTTTCTTTCTTTCGTTCTTGAATGGTGTTTACTTATTTATTTATTTATTTTTGCAGCTTTTGGCCGGGGCTGGGTTTGAAGCCACCACCTCTGGCATATGGGGCCGGCACCTTACTCCTTTGAGCCACAGGCACCGCCTGAATTCTTTCTTTCTTGAACTTAAGATTTCATATAAGCTATATTGTAGCCTTAGTTTTTCTTTGTAATCTTTTAACAGAAAATAAATTAGAAAAGATATACGGCAGTATTTCTGAGGCACGGGGGAAAAGAGCTGTATTTGCAGTTTTAGAACACAAGGGAATTCAACAGACTAACTAAGCAAAACCAGGTGAACTTTAGCCAAAATGGAGACTATGTTTGAACTAGGACCTGAGTTTCATCTTTATTCTTTCATTTCGTTTGCTTGAAGTTCTAGGAATACAAATTTTGGAGCTGGAGAAAGAGCTAGTGGGATTATCTATCTGTTCATCTCGTCAAACATTTGTTGACATGGACCTATTTGCCAGACACCATGTTAAATGCAGGAGGCATTACAAAGATGTACAAAACATTATCCCTCCCCTCAAGGAACGCTGAACACTCTGCCTGTCACAAAGTAAGTGATATAAAAGAAAGAGATAGCCTTCTGGTTTTGTTTTTGTTTGTTTTAGGATACATGAGACACATTTATCAAGGAGGCAGTATAACATAGCGGTTAAAAATAAAAGCTATGGCGTCAGACAGCCTTAGGCTCTAATCCCAGATTTGCTAACTAAACCAGCTTTGTCTACAGCAAGTTATTATCCTTAGTTTCCTTCAGTTTCAAAGAAACTTCAGTTTCCCCTTCTAGTCCTTGTGTTAATGCCACCTACCTTGAAGAGGGGCTGTAAAGATTAAATGAGCTATTGTGTGTGATATGTCTAGCGCAGTGAGTAGCATGTAATAAATTCACAATTATTGTATCATTATCATTATCGTAGAGGGACATAATAGCAGGTCATAATACATTTATCAGGAGAGACACCAAGACCCACAGAAGTTCAGAGGAGGGAGCCCTCACCAAAGGCTTTGTGGGGAAGAACCTTTGGACCACTTTAGGATGAGAGGATTTTCTAACGGCAAAGATAAGGAAAAGGAACACAGGAACAGAGGAACACAGAGGAAAGGGTGTCAGCACAGGAGGGAAGCAGGAGAGAACGTGGCAAGCACCAGGAAGGGTTAGACAACCATTGTGCCTTGAACAAAAAGCTCGTGTTGTGATCTACTTAATGTATTCATTCTGACTTTGAAATTTCCATAAAGATATCTTGCCATGTCTCTCTGTGTAGGAAATTACCTCAATTATCCTAATGCTTTGCTGGTCTGAATTGGAAGGCAGTTATGTGAGTTTTGAAGATGATGAAATTTGTGTTCTGGAATTCTTAGCTACTTGTCCTTCCATCAGTTTTCCATCTCTCTGGATCCTCTCACTCTGCCTGGTCATCTGGGATCTCTATGTATTTAAAACATTCATTCATTTTTCTTATTATATAAGTAATACTTGTTTATTGAAGAAAAATTAAAACACACAAGAAAAACTAGCTCCTGTGACCTCTGTGGTTTTTGACCCAGCCATCTCTTCAAAGACACATCCTCAGAAAGAGAAGCTGATAAACCAATTTATACTAAGGTAGAGTTGGTTTTCAATGTGACCTAATTTAAGAGCCCTTTGCAGTTTACCAGGTCTAGAACTTTATGGTAAAGTAATAGAAAGATATCAGTGGTATTGTAGGCATCAGCTGGTCTATAGGAAAGTTACTTGGTGTGGTGAAAGTGATACCAGTGTCTGCTTAAAAAGTAAGTGTATCATACACAGGTGTTAGGTTGTGTTTTTAAATAATGTTTAAAATATTTTTAATTGAATAGTAGTTTACATAGGTTCGAGACAAACCTGAGTTAGAGGAAGACCTCATTTCTAAAAATAGCCATGTTGTGGTGGGCGCCTGTAGTCCCAGTTACTGGGGAGGCTGAAGCAAGAAAATCGCTTGAGCCCAAGAGTTTGAGGTTGCTGTGAGCTCTGATGCCATGGCACTCTACCAAGAGTGACAAAGTAAGGCTCTGTCTACCCCCCCAAAAAAAGTAATTTATACATCATGAAATACAGCATGATATATTTTTGTGTACAGTTAGATGAGTTTTGACCATGCACCTGTATAATCTTCTTCCCTATAAGATATACAATATTTCCATTACCACGGAATGATCCTTATGCCCCTTGCTAGTAATCCCCTCTGCAGGGAGAACCACTGTGTTACTTTTACTATCATTTCATTTTGCCCATCCTAGAACTTCACAGAAGGGGAAGGATACAGTGTGTTCTGTTTTGTGTCTGTGTGTCTGTCTTCTTTCATTCTCAGCCCGATATCTGAGAGATTCATACATGGTTGTTGTGCATATCAGCAGTTGCACCTTTATACTGCTGTGTACACGTGGTATCCTATTGTGTGATTGCCCCGTCAGTTATTCATACATTCCCCTGTGGCTGCACATCTGGGTTATTTCTAATTCATAGCTGTTATGAATAAAGTTGCTATGAACATTCTTATACAAGCCTTTTATCTCTCTATCATTAGTTTTAAACAATTTCATCTTGATGTGCCCTGGTATAGCTGTCTTTCTTTGTATTTATCATTCTTAGCCTTCATTGAGCTTCTTAGATCTGTAGATTTATACTTTTCATCAAATTTGGAAAAAAAATTCAATATGATTTCTTCAAATATTTTTTTCTAAATGAATCTTTTTTCTCTTTCTGTTAGGCCAATTATAGGCATGTTTCACTATTTAGTAGTCTTCCTTCCTTCCTTCCTTCCTTCCTTCCTTCCTTCCTTCCTTCCTTCCTTCCTTCCTTTCTTTCTTTCTTTCTTTTTTTTTTGTAGAGGCAGAGTCTTACTTTATCGCCCTCATTAGAGTGCCATGTCATCACACAGCTCACAGCAACCTCTAACTCCTGGTTCCTAGGCGATTCTCTTTCCTCAGCCTCCCAAGTAGCTGGGACTACAGGTGCCCACCACAACACCCGGCTATTTTTTTGTTGCAGTTTGGCGGGGCTGGGTTTGAACCCACCATCCTTGGTATATGGGGCTGGCGCCCTACCCACTGAGCCACAGCCGCCACCCTGCTTAGTATTTTTTAATAAAATATTGTGACTCTCTCTTTTTTTCTTTTCAACCTGTTTTTGCTCTTTAATTTGTATGGCTCCTATAGCCAGCTCTCCTAGTTCACTCATCTGTTCTTCTACAGCATCTTCTGTTGTTAAGCCTATCTAGTGAACTTTTCTTTTTAGACATTATGTTTCTCTGTTCTAGAATTGCAGTTTAATTCTTAAAAAAATATATTTTTTACTTGTCATTTCTCTATTATGATCCCTTCTTTGTTTCCCCATTAAATTCATATTTTCTTTTAAATATTTGCATATATTTTAATGACTCCTAATTCATTCTTCTCTATTACTTCTAGTTTGTTTCTATTAATTGACTTTTCTTCTGGTAATGATTCATATTTTCTTGCTTCTTTGGCTGTCTGGAATTTTCTCTTGTATACTACACATTCTTGGTACTGCATTAATGACTACCTGGACTTTCTTGTCTTCCTTAATAGCTTGTTGAATTTTTTCCTAGAGGCCAATTAATTTACCTGTGAATTATTTTAATTGTTTTGAAGTTTGTTTTTAAGCTTTTTAAGGAATGGTTTAAAGTAGCCTTTTTAAAAAAAAATTTTTTTTATTAAGTCATATATACATAGAGCTTGAACGCATTTATGCCTCTGTGGGATTTACTGTGTTGATTATTTGTACAAATTGGAGTGCTTACATCCTACTAATTAGCATAGGTTTCACCTCATTTACTTAATCACAGTGTTAAGACATTTGTGTTCAATACTTGATAGATTTGACTTGTACCCTTGCAATATGCTCCATAGGTGTGAAGTAGCCTTTAATCTAGGGCCAGGTTAGGCCTACATCTCAGAATGGACTTTTGGGAACATTAATGGAATTACTGAGGATTCCCCCACTGTGGTTCATAAGAGTGCTAATGTCTCACAGTCCTGGGCCATCTCTGGTAGATTGGGATACAACCTCTAGTAGATATGAGAGCAGTTATCTTCTGACAATGTTCCTTTCTCTGGCACATATTATTTTCCTGGCTTTGTGAAGTCTTGTCCTACATGTGTGAAGTGTAGTATTCAGCCAAATGCAAAAGGAGACTTTTGCACAGATTTGTGTATCTCCTACTTTGCACAGCTTTCTCCTTTCTGGTGCCATAGCCCACAAATTCCAGGCAGCTCAGTAGCTCTGAACCCCCATATCTCACCCCTGGGCTCAGCAAAGCTATGTTTTGGTTTCCTCTTGTGCCACCTGGGTCAATTCCTCTGCTCACCACAACCATTTCCCTTTTCTCAGGGATCACAGTCTTTTGCTGCCTGCTGTCTAGTATCTAAAAACAATTATTTCACATGTGTTTTTCCTGTTTTAGAAATGTTTACATTAGGACATATGGCTCTGCACCAGTTATTTTATCTTGACCAAAGGGAAAGATAAAGTAGATTTATTAGGTTATTTTCCATATGGAGAAAGCATAGCATTAACCCCAGGACCACCTAGAATCTCCACATTATAAAGCCATATTTTTGAGCTCTTGGTTTCTCCAACCAACCACATAGTCTGCAGTAGAAAGTATCTGGAGACAGATTATAGGGGTAATGTTCATGAAAATCAAGCCATATTTCATAGAGAAGCAATGGATCTCAGGGTTCAAAACTCTGGTGTTTTGCAGTAGTCATTAATGAGGTCCTTCCCTATTCTAGGCCTGAGGTAATATTATACTTCCTTATAGTTGGGTGGGACCCTTTCCCAGTCAGATGGGGCCATGAAACTAGTTCTCGCCAGGGAATTATGAGCAGAAGTAGTCTATGTTAATTCTAGCTGAACGCTTACTGCTGGCATGAGCATTCCAAGCTCTCTTTTCATCTGTTCATGGTGACTGGCAATGTTCAAGACAGTGACTACTCAGCCTGATTCTCTGAGTGATCAAGGTCAACAGAGACTTCACCCTCCACTTTTAATGGACACGTAGTAGGAAGAAGAAGTAGTCTGCCATTGTTTCAAACCACTGAGATTTTATAGGTTGTGTGTTTTCATGAATAACTTACCCTACCTGAATGATATGAATAATTTGATAAAAGTTGATTATCTTAGGTTGGTCCCCCAGAGGCAGCCCTTGAGATGAGAATTAGTGTACACATGACTTATTAAGGAAGTGCTCCCAGAGAACACTGATAAGGGGGTATAGGAAGCAGGACAGGGCAGGAGGGAGAAGCTATGTTAAGGTGTGATCTCAGGCAAAATTCCCTCAGATGGTCTGCATCGGGCTGATCTTGCAGAGGAGCTTGGGAATGTAAGCTGCACCTTAGTGTTGTCCCAACTCAAGGCCAGAGAGTTGGGCTTTCTTATGTCCACACACAGCCTGGGTTGGGGAGGGAAGAATTGTGCAGAAGGTGACACAAGTGGATCTGGATGAAGCATGAGCAGGACACATGACTAGATTCAAAAGAGAGGGAAAAAATGGTCTGTGCCTTCTCTTTATATGGTAGGAAGACCCATAATTCTTCACCTCTTACAGGAATGGCATTGAATAAATGCACCATGATGCTGGTGGTCACAGCACTCTTGGATACAAAGGCCTTTTCTCCCTTATGTCATGCGAGAGCTGTCAGTGTAAAGTCTGTAGTATGGTCACTGCATTTTATCCCCAACTTTTCCATTTGCTTCTACTTTCTCTGCTTCTGCATCAACTTAGAGTAAAAAAGAGCTTCAGAATTTGCCTTTAACTCTTATTTATTATTTGCTAGCTGCCTGCAGGGTACTCAGACCCTTTTGCCAGATAGAAAGACATGGGTCACGTTGCTTATTTTGTTGTTGCCACTTGTTTTATCCCACTTCTCCACCCAGTGTGAGTGACGGTTGCCTCCTTATTTGGGTTAGATTGCAAGGCTTTGGGGAGCTTGTCTAATGGGGGCAGTTTTCTCTACCAAGAGAGCTGAATAAGTTACACTGCCTTTGTGCTCTCTTGAAAATAAAGCAAATGGAATTTTGCCTGCCTCAGTTGGAAGCAAAGGTGTGTGCTTCTTTGGTGGCAATTGATGGTACTATTAGTAGGCAGATCAGGAAAACCCTAGTCTTTGTGTGTTCTGGTGTGAATAATGTGCAAAGACTTCTCAAGAAGCTTCAGTAAAGTGTTTGGAACCAATTTCCAATTAGGGAATACAGAATAACACCTCTTATTTTTTTCCCCTCCTTTTTTTTTAATCTTCCCTCTCTATACTCACACCTCTTTTATTTGTTGCCATTTCTGGAGGAAATATTTTCTGTTGCAATCTCAGTTCTTTACCTTGATTTTCAATCTGATAGAATATCTGTTTTATTGGCATTGTATCTGACATCTAAACAAACTTCACTCTGAGCTTAGGGAAGTCTTCACTGTCCACTCCCACCTTATCTAGTTTCCATATGCTAGCATTGCCCTAATTGTGAAGAGTTCATTTTTCCCGTAGAATTTTCTGCCTCCAGCTCTGTCAACCCACTTACCAAAATAACCTGTCAAATCGGTTGAGAAAATTGATGAGACTGGCTATCTGGCATTGTGTCAAGCCCACAAAACCTGGCTAACTCAGCTGAATTTTTTACTTTTTCACTAATTGGGTGAGTACCTAGGTAGACAGTAAACATACATTGTGATGAGAACTTCCAGGCAGACAGGAGCATTCTTCTCACATTGTCCCCACACAGCATGGCCAAGAGGTCACTGGTTTTGACCTTACCAGATGTGTGGCTTTTCAGGACACATTTCCTAATTTCACTAGTGTTTTGTCATCTCACAAGCCTGATGTATATCCTAGGATGATTTTAATAATGTATTGAACACCCTTGTAAACTGAAAATAGCCCTTTTAAGTTTACAAAGTGCTTTAATAGACACATACCCATTTTATCTACCCAATCCTGTTTCTTATTGATTTTGTAGGATTAAACTGTGCATTCTGGCTTGAGAAAATAATAGCTGGGCTAGGATGGGGAGTGCAGTTGATATTGTTAATGACAAAGTCTATAAGGGGTCTTGAGTAATCATGTAATTAAGCTTCTAAGGACAATGGCATCAAAACTGGCTAGACCTGGAGGTTGCGATTTGTGTTTGTAATTTTTCAGGAAAAGGAGATGCTGGCTATTCAAGAAGTTACAGGGTAGGTCTGGGCTATAATTCTGAATCCACCATTTACCAACTGTGTCATCTTGACTACATTCTACGTCTTTGAGACTCAGTTTTCTCATTTGTAAAGTGGGGCTGAAATGGCCAGAAATGCAGTATTATTATGAAGGTCAAGTGAAACAATGCATGGAGAATACCTACAGAGCACCTGGTACCTGCTACCTGCTCTATCAGAGGCACCTGTTATTCTGTGATGGAAATATGCTTGCTATTGGATCCTTTTGAAACATTTAAATTCTGTCTCTTTTAGAGAGGTCAGGATGAGGAAAATAAATAACTGCATTTTTCATTCCAGACTACGAAAATTCACATTGTAGAATATAAGAGACCATCATGTCCAAAGGCGGACCTGACGACATGAAGACAGCTGGCCTTCCTTTCTTTGTTCAGTGTCTTCCAGGTTCAGGGCCAAACTTGGAGGCTGCCACCTTGTAAATGTGGACGTGGTCCTCACATGGGTATGTGAGGGGTGGAGGAGGAACACAGAGAGATGTAAGGACGTGGGACAGAGCTGCCTTTTCATCATTCTTTCTGCCAGATTCTAACAGAGGTCAGGAGGAAAGGAGAATAGTGGCCTGGTGTTCATCTAGACCTCTAGGCAGAAGGGCTCTAAGTGGTTGGAAGGTCAAGGACTTGTCCTTTACCAGCCCCCTCTGCCTCTGAGTGTGACTCTACTTCTCCGCCTCAAGTGCTCTCTGAGCTCCTCACCTTCCCACACTAATCTTCTCTTGGCCCTTTTTCCCTCCGTACTTCCTGCCTCTCTGCATGTGCTCTCCCCACCCATCTTCACCAACTTCTACATATTCTCAGGGCTCAGTTCAACTGCTGTTGTCTCAGAGCGAGCCTCTCCTCATTTCCTGACTAAAGATCTAAAGCATGCTTCTCAAAACTGGCCTTCATTTTCTCCAGCCAGAATGCACAGTTTAATCCTGCAAAATCAATTAACCTGACTGTTCGTGTTAATTTCTATGCTTACTTGATTCATGTCCACTAGACTATGAGATTCATGACAGTGGGTGCTACCTCATTCAGAGCCTGGAGTGTAGTAGGTGCTCTGTAAGTATTTGTAGGCTGGATGTATGTATGAGTGGATGGGTCAATATTAGGAAGCAGGTTCAATGGTCTGTGGCTGGCCTAATGTGTTGGAGAAGCAAGGGTGCTGGCTTCCCTATTGGCTCCAGGTAGCTGCACTTGGAGACTTTAGCTCTCTGGGCAAAATACCCTCATATATAGTGTGAGGAGCCATGACGAGACAGCCAGGACATCTGCGTAGCCCCAGGGTGCACAGGTGCCCACTCTCATGTGCACATCACAGCAGCCCAAAGATAACCCATCTTGGGCTCATTAGCTGTTGATTGTTGGTCCAAAGTCCTGTGGAATTGGTCTCTGAACATCCTGAATTCCAATCCAGTCTCTTCAGGATTCTGAGTAGGGTGTATTCTGTCCCTTTTTTGTTCTTGATCCATTAAGATGACAATGGGGACAGGGGATCTCATCTTCCAATGTCGTGGCAAAGACTCATCTTTTCCTCTTTTTAGATGTTCCTCATAAGGCTTGTTAAGTGTGCTGAGATCTTTGAATGATAAGACCTTACTCAGTTGGAGAGCACTGTGTAAATCCCCAACTTCTCTAACATTCTCAGGATTACGCATGCAGTGAAAATGGTTAGCCTATTCAGGAAATATCGGCCATTAACCCAGACAGATGCTCACAAATAATGTGTTGCACTCACTGTATAATAATGAGTGCTATTAAATATGAATGACCTCATTTGTCCTCCTGGCATGTATGTCCCATAGAGAGTGACACATACATATATCGTCATTTAGCATCTGGAGAAACTATAGCCTAGACAAGTTAAGTGATTTTATCAACTCTCAAGGCTAACTTTTAGGCATTGAGCCTTGAGAAGGCATTATATTCAGGGGCTTGAGTCATAATAGCTATAAATTAGAGTAGTGGCGGAATAAGAAGCAAACTATATAGATTGACTTGAGTCAACAGTGTTGGGGCCAGGTCAGGGTGGGACACAGCAAGCGTGTGTTCTACACTAACAGTAAGAACAGGAGAGGAGCTGATCAGGAGCTAGGAGCTCAGCCTCCTTGTGTCATCCTGCCTGAGGACATAGGAGAAAACAAATCTAAAGCATGCTTCTCAAAACTTAAATGCATATGGATCACGTGGGGATCCAGTTAAATCACAGAGTCTGATTCAAGAGGTCAGGGCAAGGCCTGAGACTCTACGTTTCCAATGAGCTCCCAAGTGATGCTGACACTCTCAGATGTTGGAGCTCTGGAATAACAAAGGTCTTTGGAGGACTGGGATGTGACAGAGAAGACCTTGCATCAAGAGGGCTCATCCTACTTGAAGTCTCATTGACATCCCCCCTCTGCTTCCCCAGTGGGGTCTTCCTACATCTAAGGGCTAGGAAGATGACGACTGCCAGTGAGAATATTGGGCTATGCCCAGATCCTGAAAATTGACCAGTGATTTTTCTTCTAGACTGTCTTAGCAACAGCCCTACTTTCTGAAGATTGAGAATAGTTTTCCCCCTGCAACAATTAATTCAGTTTAAAGGGGAGAGAGAGAATTCTTTGCTATTGGTGTCTTTGTGAAGGACAAAGCATCTATTTATTCACAGAGTTAAGATAAATGATTAAAAATAAGTTTTTCTGAAGGCATTTGCAGCCAAGAGCCCCACTAAAACATTCACTATATTTTGAATTAAGGGGGTGACAGGCTACACGTCAACATTAGCCAAGTCAACGTTAAACTTCTCGGCAGCTAGTGGCTCCATGCCACTTTGGTTTGCCAAAGGAGTGATGAAGGATGCCCAGACTAGAAAGCAAAACCTTGAGAGAGATAGCAAATTATGGCATCAACTTAATGGAAATCTCAAATCTTCACCCAGAGCCTAACAGCTTCTATATTCCCATCAGCCCAGAGCATTTGATAAGACTATAGCTACTGAAAAGAGAAACCAAAGTCTGGTAGGAAGAAAGTCTCATACATTAGGGCCATGCCAGGCTGAGGAGTAGAAACACTCACCCATTGCTTGGGGCAATCAGCTTCAGGGAATCTGGGACAGTCTGAATGGTTCCCTGGGATTTTTCTAACACCAGAACTCAGTAATATTAGTATAGGTTTGCTGTTCACGGAGAATTAATCTAATGAATAATGTACTTCTTGTAGGTTGGAATGATCCTAGCAGTGGACCCACCTCTTTCACACTAATGTAGACCTATAGTGTGATTCTAAATAATTGGTCCTCTAAAAGTCTCATGTGTTAAACCTAAAGCATATACAAACTTATGCGGTGGTAATCTTAGGTACCATCCAGTAAGACTAAGACCAAGGGGTGTTTTCCTTGTCTACTCTTACAAACAGCCACCTGGATTACTTCCCACTCTGCTCCCTGGCCTTGGGAGGAAGGGACAGCAGAATCTATAAGCTCAGGTCCAAAAGGCTATGTTCATTTAACTATCTTCATCCTTTGCTGCAGGTGCCCTTGCAAAGCCTGTAGTAAGAGGTGTTTGGGGCTGTGGAACCAGTAATAGTAACAAATCAACTTCATATAGCATTTGAGCCCATCAGTTAAATCCCTGACCCTACCCTTGGTCAACAGAGCTCACTAAGCAGATTGAACTATGTAGAAGAAATAATGAACATAAGGCATCTCTCTCTATAAATGCTGCCAATAACTCATCATTTGGTAGCAGGTGATAAGCTGAGAAGACCTGTTCATTTAAAAAAACAGCACATCATGACACTGAGCCACAGAAATCCAATGTATCTCTTGTTGGAAAGGTTTGACTTCTTTGAAGGTCAATGGGGTATTGCATTGGAATGTGGACTCCAAAATAAGGATCTTGAACAAATTCCCTAGTCTCTCCAGACCTCAAGTTCGCACATCTGAAACAATCTTTAAGGCTTTCCCCTCTACCTGTGATGGTCTAATTTTTCTGGGCTTAGAAAGCTCTGTATCCAGAGGTGACTCTGAACAGTGTGCTGTTCCCAGACCATTACTTGTTGTCTCTAACTCTCTTTTTCCTCTGGCAATATTTCTCCATCAAGTATCTTATGGTCATTGGTTGACAGAGACTGGATTGAAACTGATTGCTCTGTTGGTCTGTAACACTCGGATTTGGGTTCATATGTTAGGAAAGCAATCTCCAATAAGGGTGCAGCAGCTGGAGGCAAACCTTTCTGAAGTGCTGCACCATCACTTGCTCCCTCAAATGGGTGTAAAGTTTGACGTCTGACGTCAGTGTGCCCATGCCTGTGTGATTGCAGCCATGAGCTTTAGATAAAAACATTCTGAGTGCCCAACCAATTTTTGTTCCTTATAGCAAAGAAACCAAATGATGCCATCTTTTAGTACTCAGCTGGTATAGGGGTTCCCAAGGCTGGGTGGTAGATAGCCAGGGAGAGTGGGGTCTGATTTATTGCTCCGATTAATCATGGACAGCAAGGCAGGCAGTGCTCTGATGTTGGACTTTCTCCTGGGAAGTATAAGAACATTACTCTCCTCATTCCTTGCACACTATGAACATTTGCTACTGCTTCATGCACAGAAAGGGTTGCATAAACATTTTAATATTGCATGAGGCTTGTCTTAGACTGACTGAGTATGTGAACGCTAAACCCCGACACATAAAGAGAAAGAGAGAGTGAGAGAGAGACTGATAAAAATCTAAGATTGTCTTTTTTTTTTTTTTTATCAACTGAAGAGGCTGTCTGTAGTAATTCTGAATATTTTGATGATTCTCCCTGGAGAATTTTGTTGGTGACATATCAAAGCCCACGATAGATCAGGCCCCAATGCTACCATCTACACGCACATTTCCTGTTTGTGCTTAATTTATCACATATACAAAAGTAATAAAATCACAGGTGCTCTTTTTTTCTCTAGTAGTTTGGGGTCTTGCTGTTGGATTTCTACTTCCCCAGATGGAGAGGCTGGCTTTACAGGGATTTCAGGTCTGTCTCTCCTTTCTCAGAATTGTAGGCCTTGACAGAGCTATAGTAGAGGGAAGTTGCAGGTGGATACGTCTCACCTGAAAGGGCCCCTGAGAGCAGTTGTGTAGAGAAAACTTTTCTTGTTGGGGTAGCACTCACCGAATCGCAAGACCAAGCCACAGGTCACCAGGCACCCTCAGTCATGGTTCCATGGCCCCCGTAGCATTTTCCTGTCATCGCTGTCTTCTAAACTCCACACTACCTGGACATCCAGTTGCTCTTTCCGTGGTTTTGATTCTAACTTCTCAATATTTCCCAGAGATATCTAGGTTTTCCTATCTCCATCCCAGTCCAAGTTTATATCACCCCTACTTGGACCACTTCCCTGGCTTCCTGGCTGGTTTACTTTACCTTCATCTGTCCAATCCCTGCTATACAATAGTGGTTTTTAATTTTTTACACAAAATGATCTTTTCAAGACATTACAACTATGCATAAAATCACTCAGAGATTCTCTAGAATTCCTTTAGGAAACATCATCCTTAAGCTGGTACATTAAGGCCTTTACATCTTATTTTATGGGTGAGGAAACCAGACTCTGAGAAGTCAAGTAACTCACCCAACTTCACCCATGTGGCTACTGGACTAGGATTAGAATCCAGCTCCTTCAATGCCTAGTACAAGAAGTCTCCTCCATCCCTTGCTACATCCCCACAGATTTCATGTTTGTTGACTCTCAGAATTATAGAAATGGAATCTTTTTGTCATTTTATAAGTGAAGGATCTCACTGAGGCTCAAAGAGGCAGAGGGATGTGCTCCATGTCAATTTTTATAAACAACCCAACTCCTGGAAAGCAAGGCTGGGCATTGGGCATGCAGCTGTAGCCGCTGCCTGCTGGAGTGAGGCCAACCAAGCACTAACAAGCACCTGACTTCTGACTGCACTTGACAAGGCCCCCAGCAAATGGGCAGAATTCAGAGTCGGTTCCACAAGCTTCATGTCTCCCCTGCCCTCCTCCCAGCCGAGGGCTGGTTCTTCCTTCGTCTCTTGTCTGCCTCATTACCCTGTATTTAGTTCTCTAGCCTGGCCCTGAGAGCTGTAGTGGTCTAAGACCCACCAGGTTGGGAGCCAAGGCTGCTGAATTCCAGCTTCTCCTCTGGGGTGTGGGCAGGAGACCTTGAAACCTTCTCTGCTCTGCGCTTTGGCTCCCCACTCAGCTTCCTCGGGAGCCATGGAGACCTGGGAGCTGATTGCTGGAGAAATGTGCATAACATCCTTTGGGCTATGTAAATTGCAGGCATCATTATTGTCCCTTTCTTCAGAAGAAGGCCTGAATTTAGGTTTAGAAGCTAACAAACAGGGCCCGAGAAAGCTTCCTGAAAAGCATTTACTTCCTTCCAGGCCATAAGGAGTGTCCGAGCAATGTGTGGGGTAGCCACCTCGGAGTGGTTCTTTAACCCCCAGCTGCCCCCCGATCTGTGCTTATCCCCAGGAAGGCGACAGTGGGAAGGGCAATTCAGAAAAGATTGATTTCCCACTTAATCATGGTGGGCAGGCAGGAGATTGGGTTTCCCTTCTCTTCTCCCCAGGCCTGAGGAATGGGAACAGCAGAGGGAGGCTGGGACAATTCAATTTGTGAAATGCATTCCAGAGGTCTTCCAATTAGAGCCAGGAAGACGTCAGGAGCTGAGTGGTCTGGAGTAATTGAGTGGCCCAGATCCCTCTAGATGTACTTCATCAGGGGAGGACAGACAGGGCTGTGGGTGGTCCTGTCTGTCATTTGGGAGGGTTGGTCTCAGACGTCTCAGAGCAGCAGGATTGAGTCTCAGGGGTCAGATCTTCTCACTGGCAGGTGAGAGCCTCTTGGACCTTGAATTCAGATGCTCTTAATTTGATCCTCTATGCAAAAGAATTTATGAAGATTAGTGCCTGTGTCCACAGACACTTCCCAAGAGGTAGACCCTTGAGGGGAGGCAGAGGAGGGCAAAACTAAACTCGACTCTGGGAGAGAAAAGGTCTCCTCTGTGACTCAGAGGACTACCACCCTGGACACCTTTATGCTGAGGGTGCAAGGGGGTGGACAGGGGTGGGGGCACCTGCTCTTTTCCTATTTTTCCTCTTACATTGGCAATGGTGGGCAAAAGAATAGAAGGGGGCAGTGCCTGTGTCTTAATGAGTAGGGCGCCGGCCCCATGTACTGAGGGTGGTGGGCTCAAACCTGGACCCAGCCAAACTGCAACACAAAAATAGCTGGGCGTTGTGGCGGGGGCCTGTAGTCCCAGCTACTCAGGAGGCTGAGGCAAGAGAATCACCTAAGCCCAAGAGCTGGAGGTTGCTGTGAGCTGTGATGCCACAACACTCTACCGGGGGTGACAAAGTGAGACTCTGTCTCTAAAAAAAAAAAAAAAAAAGAATAGAAGGGGGTCCCACATGGTGCCAGCTTCCCAAGTGACACAGTGGTGCATGCTTTAGCAGCACTCTGGATCTAACCCTCTGCTGGAGCCTTTAGTCAGATGCCTCTCCTCCCCAGCAGAGTCTAGGAAGAACAGACGTGCTGTTCCCCTCTCTGTCTCCTCCCAGGCTCACTCCTCCCACCCCTCCCCCTGAGAAAGCCATGTGTCCCCAAAGAAAGTGTGCTGATGTGAAAGGTTAGGAGGGCCCCGAGAATGAGGGCTGGAAGAGGAGAGCATGTTAGGAGTAGCAGCTCCAACCCTCCGGCTGCCATCTGGCAAGTGCTGTGTCAGCTCTCCAAGGTCGTATCACTTCCGTTCTTCTGAGAGGAAGTGTGTTTACGGACTCATCCCAAAACCAGTCAATGGGAAGTTCAGGGTCAAACCCAGCACTTCCAGGCTCCCAAGTCTGTGCCCTGTGAGAGTACTGAGCAGGGAAAGATTTCAGCAGTCCTCATCGTCTCCCGTGGTATGGGACCTGCTTTTTCATCTGGATCCCTGTCTTCATTCATTTCTCCACAGCGCTCAGGCTTTCCGAAGACGTCTGGTAGATGTTTACAAGACCTGTATATTGGTTATGTACTCCTGCATAACAAATTTCCCCCAAACTTAGTAGTTTACAACTATAGCAACTTTTATTATACATTAATTGTAATGTATAATGTAATGAAAGTGTTCATTACCAAATTTTACAAAATATTTAGAAATATTCTCTTCAATGTTGGCCACCTCTGTAACATTTTATAATGAATATTTTGTAAATAAAAGTACATTTAGCTACAATTTTCCATTTTCCCTATGTATGTGACCTTTGGAAGACCCAATAAAATGTCAGTAGGTCAGACAGCCAGGAGCAGCTTAGCCAGGTGGTTCTGGTTCAAGATCCTTCCTGAGGTGGTGGTCAGACTGTTGGTCAGGGCTATGGTCATCTGGGGGCTTGACTGGAGCTGGAGTATCTGCTCCCATGATGGCTCACTGACATGGCCTCAGTTCCTCGCTACATGGGGCTCTCCATAGACTGCTTGACGGAGCTCCTGACACGTTAGCTGGTTTCCCTTTGAGCAGGTGATCAGAGAGGGAACAAGGAGGAAAGCTGTAGTGCCTTCTATAGCCTTGTCCTGCAAATCACATACTGTCACTGCCATTATGTTTGATTTCTTAAAACATAGTCACTAAGTCCTGCTCACTTTCATAAACAAAGCAAGCTTCATCTCTTCAAAAGAGGAGAATCAGGGAATTTATGGACATATTTGAAAACTCTTACAGTCTTTTATCCAAGGCACCCCAGTCTTGGGGGGACAGATGTTTTTTACTCTCATGCCAAGTGAATATGGGCATCAGACATGCCTGTTCCTTCCCTGCACTGGGCCTGACTTCCAGAAAGACACCTGGTCTACTAATACAGGGTCATGGACTGGAGAGTGTGGATGGTGTAAGGTAAGCAGTCAGATCTAGTGCCATCTTTCCCTGGCCTACTGGCTGCTGACCAGGGGGAGCTAAAGCTTACAGAACAAAGTCCTTTTAGCAACAAGAGCAAAAGTAAATGACAAAAAAGCAAAAACAGAAACAAAACCATCCCCCCAAAAACCCCACATACAAATATTCTGACTTTATTTGTTTTGATCCTTTCTTAATTCCTTGCCATAGTTTTTTTTCCCCCCTATTCAATTGGTAAGACAATTTGGTAAATAGCTTTTTATAACAATAAAATGTTTTATGCACAATGAGGTATACAATCGGGAGTGAAAATGCCTGGGGGAGCAGGAGTTAGGGCTTCACCCAACCCTCCCTTTTCTGGCGACACTTAGTAACACACAGAGAACATGGAGATGAGCCAGGCGCTGTTTCCAGCAACATTAACCAACTTCCTTCACACAAGTGTCCTGCGAGGTGAGTGCTGCAATTCACTCAGTAGATGAGGAGACTGAGCCACAAAGAGCCAATGTCAAATCTGCAGCAGAGCCAAGTTCTGACCCTAGCAGTGCTGACTGTAGAATCTGCACTCCTAGGTGTAAGTTTCAGTGGCTTTAGACGTGGCCATAGATGAAAAAATGAGAATAAAACATTTTGCAATATGCATGTGAATCTCCTGGCGTCTGGGGGAACCTGTTAAACATGCAGATGTGATTCAGCGAGCGGGTGATGATCCAGATTTGGGGTGGGGTGGGGGAGGCAGGGACTCCACTTTCAGTGACAAGTTGCCTTTCCTTTCCCCCATATTTCTTTTCCCAGAGGCAGCAGCTCTCCATCCCGGGTGGTGATGGAGCGGAGGAGGGGATGGTAAGAAAAAGCAAACCTCCCCCTGCTGGTGTTTCACCCTTAGACATTCCAACTCACTTGAGATACTAAGAAGAACGTCTTTGTCCCCCACTCTCCCACATTCCACCAGACTGGAAACTGTCTGGTCTCATTTCCTTTCTCAGAAGCTGTGTCCAGGGCTACCACCTGCTGGGTCAGGTACTACCAAACCCTCTGTATCTGCTGCCAAACTGCTGGCAACACTGGGCCAAAGAAGCTCCGTGCAGCCCTACTTACACAATGGAATATTCTTGGAGCACTAATGGGCTGTGTTGCTTTGGGGAGAACCACAGGCCCTGAGCACTGGGGCTGCGGAGCTGGGCCAGCGTGGAAACCTACGTGCTGCTCCCGGCCAGCGTGCTTTGGGCATACGGGGCACGTGCCGAGCCGGGCTTCCTCTAACGTCTCATTTTGCATAACACTTTTTGTTTTCATTATGCCTAAATTTGGCCTGCCCAGAGAGCGTGATTAAAATGAAAACCTTATTCTAATAGAGCTCAGCAAATGGAAGAAGAAATCTAAAAATAGGCCCCAGAAAAGGGAAAAACTCAAATGGTATAATGACCAATTGGTTCAAACACACACACACTCGCAGTCATTTCTTTAGAGAGAGAAAACAGCAGCGACATCAGCGCAGGTGTTTGTATAATCCAGGTCACATCAAAACTCCTGTCAGTTTTATAAATTCAAAACCCTGGGAAAAATGGAGGCAAATAATAATAAGAGATAATAAAAGGAATAATAAGTCTGACTCCCTGCCTCATGCACAGCAGAGTTTGGCAATTCAAGAGGGTATCTCTAATGCACTTTGTTCTCCGTGGAGAAACGCCGATGGCAGCAGGAAATATACCATTAATATTCTAACATAAAGGATAAGGAGGACTGGCCAGGAGTGGTTGGTTTTTGGTTTCATTCCTTGCTTTTTCTCTAATTAGATAAGAGTTTAGCTCAAACAACTTCTGCAGAAGCATCCTCTAGTCCCCTGGCCTAGGTCAAGTTCTCCAGCTCTGAGTCTCCAGAATTCCCTTCATCTCCCCGTCTGGGGACTCTTTCCTCTTCATCACTTTTGTTTTACCTGTATTTGTTTAGCTCAGCCCTACACCTAGATGGCTGAAACAACATGGAGGAAATGCTTGGTGTGAATGAAATGGTCCTTAGGGAAGTGGTGTACGTTTCCTGGGCTTCTGTTTCCAAGTCAGTACATGTTAATGGAGACGTGTTTGGGCTGATGACCTCTAAGCACCCTTCTGTCCTGACTCCTCAGTATGAAAGTTTCAATCTGTCCAGCCCGGTAGTCCCCTTCTACAGAAGAGAGTGGTTGGCTGGACAAACAAGGGACAGAAAACTATGGTGCAGCCTCGAGGCTCAGAGTGGCAGAGACCAATAGGCTAGATACCTCCATGTAGTCATGTTGCTCCTTCATCTCTTATCTTGTCCCCTACCACACCCACGCAGCATGATTTGTGGTTTGTTCTAGTTAAACCTGAGATCCAGAAAAGCTGAGCTCTCAGGTTATAGAAGAGAAATCACCAAAGGGGTTAAGATTAGAATGTGAGCCATCCCTCTTAGCATGACACACCTCACCTCCCCTTTTACATAAACTTTGAACTCCCACCTGATTGACCCCAGAGTAGAGTGATGAGGGGCAGTGTTGTATTGTGGTTGGGTGTTGAGTGTGCAGTCCCTGAAATCTTATTGCCTGGGCTAAAATCCCACCAAGCCCTGCTCCCTATCAAACTGTGTGATCTTGAGCAAGTCAATAGTTAGCCTCTACATGCCTCCATCTTGTCCCCTGTAAAAGAGGGATGATCATTGCTCTCCCTCATAGGGTGCTGTGAGGCTGTAACGAGTTAATACAGATAAAGCACTTAAAACAGGGCCCAAAGTAGGCACTCAATAAATGTCAGCTCTTTTTATTAATCCCTCCCTCTCGCATATTCCTGCCTCTGCCTCTGTGCCTTTATTCATGAGCTCCCATTCCTCTATTGAAATCGGATTCAGCTTTCAAGGCCCAGACCCTCGCAGACTATACATCATAGTCTGTCAAGCTGGGAGGAGCTGTGCAGATAATTAAATCCAACCCCCTAATTTTACAGATGAGAAGTTAGAGGCACAGAGAGGCACAGCCAATTGCTCAAGGTCGCAGAGCCAGGTGGTGCAGAGCCGGCCACAAACCTAGGGGACCGACCTTGCAGCCAGGCTTTCCCCTCCGACACTTGGCAGCCTCCCTCTTTGCAGCTCAGAGCCGCTGCTGACAGCATCTTTCCTCTGATACCTGCTCTCTGATGAAGGCTTTTTATTAGGGTATAATTAGTAATCACTTTTAGAGTCACCTTTCTTGAAGCATCTTGCATCCCTCCCTGCTGAGCATGTTGCTTTGTGCAAAGTAGGCATTCACGACAACAATGGGCCACATTAGATTAGGAGGTCATTGTTTACAGAGTGCTTTTCATATGTGAGTTTTACTATTTCCTTGATGCAACAATGTCAAGTGGCAGGGATTATTTTTATCTCCTCTAGAGAGGAACAAACAGGTTTAGAGAAAGGAAGAGTCTTTAAAAAAATTTTTTTATTAAATCATAACTGTATACATTAATCCGTTTATGTGGTACAATGTGCTGATTTTTATATATAATTTGTAATACGTCAAACTGGTTAACATAGCCTTCACTGCACTTACTTAGTTATTGTGTTAAGACATTTATACTCTACTCTTAATAGATTTGACACGTACCTTCAGAACCATCCAACACCGCAGAGGGGAACCTCTGTCTGCAAATGCCCCAGTTACTCCTGCTTGCCTAAATGATTGAATCTGTTACTTAATGTTTCATGTCATTTGTCTCATTTCCCAGGCCACATTCTAGGATTTATTTATCTTCTCAAAGAATCTACAGTAACCACAGCAGGTTCACAGTATATACTTGTTGAAGAAATTAGTTACAGTTCTAAACCGCCGCCTCCAAGGAGTAGTCTGGACCTCCAAGGAGGTAGGGTCTGTGCTGATCCTATCCAAGAAGAGGGTATGTGTTCCAGCTCCATCCATGTAAACATAAAAGAGGTAAAGTCTCCATCTTTTTTTTAAGGTTGCATAACTTTCCGTGGTATACGTATACCACCATTTATTAATCCATTCATGGACCGATGGCACTTGGGCTGCTTCCATGACTTGGCTATTATGAATTGAGCTGCAATGAACAATTTGATGCAAATATCTTTGTTATAAAGTGATTTTTGGTCTTTTGGATATACAAATAGTAGAGGAATTACAGAATCAAATGGCAGGTCTACTTTTAGATCCCTGAGTATTCTCCATACTTCTTTCCAAAAGGGACGTATTAGCTTGCACTCCCCTCAGCAGTGCAGAAGAGTTCCCTTTTCTCCACATCCATGCCAACATCTATAGTTTTGGGATTTTGTTATGTGAGCCACTCTTACGGGAATTAGATGATATCTCAAAGTGGTTTTGGTTTGCATTTCTTTGATGATTAAAGATGATGAGCATTTTTTCATGTGTCTGTAGGCCATGCACCTATCTTCTTCAGAGAAGCTTCTGTTCAAGTCCCTTGCCCACAATGAAGTGGGATTACTTATTAATAAGTTTGAGTTCTCTGTGGATTCTGGTTATCAAACCTTTGTCTGAAGCATAACCTGCAAATATCCTCTCTCATTCTGAGGGCTGTCTGCTTGCTCTACTTACTGTGTTCTTGGCTGTGCAGAAGCTTTTTAGTTTGATCAGATCCCAGTAATGTATTTTTGGTGTTGCTTCAATTGCCCAGGGGTGTCTTCCTCATAAAGTATTCTCCCAGGCTGATTTCTTCAAGTTTTTCTCTTGCACTCTTTCTAAGAATCTTCATCGTTTCATGTCTTAAGTTTAAATCTTTTATCCAGTGAGAGTCAATTTTTGTTAATGGTGAAAGGTGCGGGTCCAGTTTCAGTCTTTTATAAGTCGCCAGCCAGTTCTCCCAGCACTATTTGTTAAATAGGAAATCTTACCCATAATTTATATTTTTGATGGGCTTATCAAAGATCAAATGACAATATCATCTCTTGGTTCTCAATTCTGTTCCATATATCTACCTCTCTATTTTTGCGCCAGTACCATACTGATTGATCACTGTAGATTTATAGTATAGTTTGAAGTCTGGTAGCATGATTCCTCCTAATTTGTTTTTATTTCTGAGTAATGTTTTGTCTATTTGAAGTTTCTTCTGGTTCCATATAAAATGAGTATTATTTTTTTCAGATCTTTAAAGTATGACGGTGGTGCTTTGATAAGGATTGCATTAAATTTGTAAATTGCGGACTCCCCAGGCAATCGAAGCAGTATCAAAAATACACTATTGGGACCTGATCAAACTAAAAAGCTTCTGCACAGCCAAGAACATAGTGAGTAAAGCAAGCAGACAGCCCACAGAATGAGAGAAAATATTTGCAGGTTATACCTCCGATAAGGGTCTAATAACCAGAATCCACAGAGAACTCAAATTTATTAGCAAGAAAAGAACACGTGACCCCATTTCAGGGTGGGCAAGGGACTTAAAGAGAAACTTCTCTCAAGAA